>JAQPPZ010002275.1:0-258303 GCA_028583015.1 Wollemia nobilis
TTTATTCATTGATGCACCTTATCTCATAAATCAATTGAGGTGTAATGTAACCTTAAACTCTCACTAGGGATAATTAACCATATATAAGCTTGAGGAATTATTGACACAATTCTCTGTCTAGTAAAACCCTTCTAGTGATGGATTGGCTATTTTTATTTGTCTAGTAGATTGCTGACTAGAAAGGAGGTTCTAGAGATATTGGTAACCCTGGATTTATGTGATTTGGGTTCTATAAGGTTCCACCATCGATGTTTTTCCTTTGATATTACACCATTTTGAATTTTGGGGAAACCATAGGTTTCAGTTGTTTCTTGTGATTGGTTAGACTAGAACTCCATGAAGCAACTCTGTCATGAGCATATTTCCCCCTTTTTGATACTCCATTAACTATGATGAGTATTGATGCTACTATAAGATAAATTTAATTCTTCTCTTCTGTAGGATATGGTAGGATATGAGAGCTTCGCAAGGCTTTTATCTATATTTTTATCCTGTAATAAATATCCTTTGTTTTGATCCTCCATTTGACTCCAAAATAGAGTCCTAACCATAGCTACCCATAGTCTTTGTGTGGACCACATACTAAAATTGAAGATCTAGCTCGATGTACATTTAGAGTGGTTTTATGCTTAGTACCATGTGGATTGACCCTAAAAATTTTAACCTTCACATCGATGGTTACCTTAAAGTTTGGTCATGACTGTATCACCATCACTCTAGTAGGAATGAATATAGAATGGGGTGTTTGAGATTTATTAAATCTTGGTTGAAATAGTGTCTGAATATAACACACAGATGGTAAGATCCTAACGGTTACCTAGAATCTTAGCACCATAATCATGATATCGTAGGAGAAGAGCAGGTCAAATGATATTACTCATAGTAATTATTGTATCTGTGATTGGCTAAACCCCTTCATTGCCATCAAACATCCATAAGAAGGTATGTTGTATGCACTACCAATGATTAAGGTTTTATTTCAAAGGCAACTGCACCCACCTTAGGCCCTGCTCAGGATGAAATAGCATATAATGAGTGGTCCTTCTCCTATGTAACTAGTGGGATTATCCCACCTTGCTCCGATAAGAGCAATTGGAAGGCTTACATAGAAATATCTATTCTCGCTATGGTAACCGTATGGTGAAAGTTTTACTAACCAAAAATTTAGGTATCGATAGTTTAACCATAAGTAAGGATGGGTCATATTTTTTTTGTAGATAAGATACTATAGCATTAATATCGGGTTTTACAGGTTGACCCAAAACCTTTTACAAAAATCATCCTAGGGCTATTGATGAACATGTCCTTACTAAGGATCCTATATATGTAAAATCTACATGCCACCAAAGCCATAAACTACCTTCAACCAAACTAGAAAATCCATTGAACTTAGCTCTACTACATGAAATATGACCCATGGAGGATGGGTTATATTTCATGTAGTAGAGCTCAGTTTGATGGATTGTCTAGTTTGGTTGAAGATAGTTGTCCATCCAATTACCTAGGATGAAACAAACAAAACTATTTTAATTTACCATTGGATATTATATATGACTAAGGTAATCCATGGGTTAAATATTCTTCACTTTGACCATTGGAGTACTTATGATTAAATATTCTTCACTTTGACCATTGGAGTACTTATATGAATAAATTGTGGAGCTAAAATTTATGAAACACCCATTGGGGTTTCCTTTGGGTCATTAAGTCTGAAAGGTCATATGCCAATGGTGTAATAATTTGGGTCAAAACTATCTATGTTTGATGGGTAATCAAAAAGTATTTATCATCATCATAACTACAAATATCTCATTGCATTAGTGAGATAATGTCTCTTTAGAATGTCAAATAGGGGATATTCTTGCAAAACAAATGAATTCATTCCATTATTGAAACTAGATGTGGGATGAGTGCATTTTTATAGGATGCTATAACATTAAATCAAAGGACTAATAGCACCAATTCAGAAAATATTCTAGCAAGATTCTTGGGTCAAATTGTAATTAAGGTTGTAATCTTGTTGGATAGATTACAAGATCAAATTGTAATTAAGGTTGTAATATTGTTGGATAGATTACAAGGTTAAATTGTGATTAAGGTTGTAATATTGTTGGATAAATTACAAGGTTAAATTGTGATTAATATTGTAATATTGTTGGATAGATTACAAGGTTAAATTGTGTTAAAGTTTTAATCTCATTGAATATATTACAAGGTCATTTTGTGATTGAAGTGTGATATTTTGTGATAGATTACAAGGTCAAATTATAATTAATGTTGTAATCTTTTTGGATATATTACAAGGTCAAATTGTAATTAAGGTTGTAATCTTGTTGGATAGATTACAAGGTTAAATTGTGATTAAGGTTGTAATCTTTTTGGATAGATTACAAGGTTAAATTGTGATTAAGGTTGTAATCTTGTTGGATAGATTACAAGGTTAAATTGTGTTAAGGTTTTAATCTCATTGAATATATTACAAGGTAATTTTGTGATTGAAGTGTAATCTTGTGTGATAGATTACAAGGTCATTTTGTGATTAAAGTGTAATCTTGTGTGATAGATTACAAGGTTTTTTTGTAATGTAATATTGTGTGATAGATTATGGGGTTAGTTTGTAATTTTGTGAGAAATTACAATATTGATTAGTGTTTAAGGTCTAATATTGTTTGATAGTTTACAATGTGACCTTGTTTGGTAAGTTACGGAGCAAAGATGTAATACTATTTATTAGGTTAAAAGGTAAAATTTGTAGGAACTCTAACATAATCATATGAATGATAATGTTAATAAAATATGGTGTAAATGGTCTAAGTGTTAAATGTGAATGTGGAATATTATATATGGGATCTAATATTAAATATATTATGGGATCTCTCCTAGTAAGATAAAACCTTAGATAAATTTCATGCTATATTGAGACATAATGACATCTAGGGTGGAGAATGAATGTGGATTTCATTCTCGAGAGAATTATGGGGTTCCCTCTTGGTAATTGATGAAATTTATCCTCAATATGTAACTGATGATATTTCATAAACATGTAGACATAAGAACTTGTGAGATTCTTATTTATTTCTTGATGGCTTAGAGAATTGAAATATGGCATTTCCTTAATTGCATCATAATTAAAATATGGAAAAATTTAGTTCCTTTTATTACATAATGATTTAGAAAAGGATCTGTGGGATGCCTTTTCTATAATGTTATTTATGGCAATTTAAGTTTATGAAAGGAGAAGAAACATATTTTGGAGGCTGGGTTTATTCCCCATGAGGGTTCCCATGGTATATGCTATGTACTTCTATTTGTGGTTTGCAAATTGTTGTTAAGCATGGATGTTGTATATACTCTCTAGTATAATGTTGTAAATCATGGATATTGAATATGATGAAATAAGTAAATGTTATTTAATTTTAATGAGATGGTTCTTTTACATTCGTGTAAGATGATTATTAGAATATTGTATGTTGTAATATTTTGTTAACAAGCAATGTTCTATGGTTAATGATTATTGTATATGATGCCTTTGTGCTTACCAATGAATGACTCTTTTATTATGATGGAATGGTTTAAATTTGTAATAAAGTGAAATTATTGATATGGATAAAGTAATATTTATGTGTTTCTTAGATGATACATGCATGATATTACACTTAAATTAATGAAATTAGAAATATGGATAGACATAACAATCAATTGATTATGTAACTAAACTCATAATAAATAAGATATAGAAACATGGATCATACATATAATGATGGGATGAAATATTGGATAGGATTTGGTCACTCCTATAATGATATTTGACACTGAACATGTCATAATTCTCTCGGTTACTTCCTTCCTTCTATGGTTTTGATTCAAACATACTTGGTTGTAACTTAGCATGCTAAATATGAAAAAATATATATCTCAGGTTTTGTTAGTAAAATGGGTTGTTATAGAGACTTAAGTGATATCAAATATATTATTAATATATGGTCCTTAATGGGATCCATATGTCCTTTATTAATGCGGATCCATTCCATTAGCAATAAAAATATCCTCCAAAAATTTATAGTTAAGAATGCCACCTTTAGATATTGATTCTCTATCCTAACAAAGGTATAATTCCTACTGGTATCATAATATTAGACCATTTGCAATAAGTAATAATTAAATTAAACCTTTTCTAGTGGAGGTACCCATGCCAAAACACTAACTCCTGACTAATTTATTACTACCTTAAGCAAGTGATTGACAACATGTTCATTCCACCATTTTGACACAATTCTCCTATTGAATGTGTGAAATTGATATCATTCAATTCTACCTATCCTCCTTCATCATCATTGTGTAGGTATACCTAATTTTTTGAGGTAGCTTCTCTAAATTTCACTCTAAATATCCCTTTCGTGTGCTCTAGGTGGTTTCATCTAAATCTCCCCTAAAATTGTGGTTGCTCCCATCATCTACCACCATGCCAATATGTGTATCTCCTCCATGGTCTATAACCTCTTCCCTTCCAAGGATAGTAGGCTTACCCTAATCTTACCTAAAATCCACATCCTTGGTCTTGTATAGGGTAGGGCAGTTCTCCTTGCCTAGGTCACAAATTTCTCTAATGTAGTAGACATATTGATAATTTGGTTCTTGTTGCCATAATTCAACATATATGAGCCTAAAATTTTCATTCGATGCTCATCCTTCATAGACCTTCATATTTTTGGAACCCCTCTTCTTCACCAATTCCATACAATAAACAAATTCTAGATAATTTGCACTCAAAATTCGTACAATCTACCCTAAATCCATACAATGGTACCTAGAAGAATACAATTGATACCAAAATCATAAAATTTCACTATAATTCCATACAACTACACATTAAATCATACAATTGTATACATAATCATACAATCAATCCCTAAAATTTTACAATTGCACTCAAATTATTTAATTATCCTCTAAAATCGTATGATTGCACACAAATCGTACAATTCAACTCCCAAATCGTACAATCATGCCCTAAAATTGTATTATTGTACTCAAATCATACAATTCAGCTCCCAAATCATACAATCATACCCTAAATCATACAATTGTGTCCCAAATCCTTCAATTTTTCCCCAAATAATTCAATTACACACCAAATCATATAATTGCACACCAAATCATATGATTTTACTTCCAAATCATATAATTGCACACCAAATTATATAATTTCACTTCCAACTCATATAATTAGATTCAATTAATGCAATTGTCCCAAAATCATACAATTTGCTACTAAAAATTGCTCTTGACCCCAAATTGGTTGAATTTGTGTGATTTCCCCTTTACTTTTTACCATTTTTTTGCAATTTTTGCTTCTTTGATATAATTTTTGACTTGCTTGTGTAGTTTTTTCCTTCCAAATTTGAAATTCTTTAGATATGCAATTCAAAATTTGTACAATTTATAATTAGGTATGGCCTTCTTCCTTGTAATCCAATGCATGCAATGGTTAAAACATGCTTTATGTGGCAATTTCCTTGTAAGCGATTAAGGTTTTTAACTTCATACTCCTTCCTTTTATTTTTCAAACACAACCTAACAACCCTATTTTTAGAAAAAAAATCTAAAACCCACAACTTAGGTTTTATATTTAGAGAGCTCTACCAACCCTATATTTTTTGGAAAAAGCAACCTCGACCATTTTCCAGAAAAAACCTTTCATTCGTTCACATGCATTCTGCATTATGTTTGCTTTTACTTGCAATTTCGGAATAAAGGAAAATCCTTGGTGCAAATTCATAATGGGTGTGAAAAACGAGTTAACTAATTTTTTTTGCATGACCATACAATAAATTCCTTGGTAAATAAATAACTACACTGCTCCTTGCTCCTAAAATCACCTAATTTTACTTGTTCAATTCATTTAAATGGTGAAAAAAATGTGCATGACACTTTGAGTCCTTTTTGCATGCAATTGTGTCCTTTTCATTATTTTTTCACTAATATATATTTTTTTATTTTTTCTTTTTTTTTTCTTAGAAGAGGCTAGCATTTTTTTTTTTCAGCCATCTTCCATCTTGATTATGTCCCAGGGGGATTTTGACAATCATGATTATTTTTAAATTTTATTTTCTCTCATTTTTCCACTTTTTTTCAAAATTGATTATTTTTCTAACTTACCATCATGGGAATCATACCATGAAATTCACTTGTATGATATTATATGTTGATGTGTCAATAAAAGGTTTTTACACCTCATTCCATGCAATCAAAGGTTTAGTAATGATACATTTTAGTTCCAAATGGTCATTTATATGGTTTTCTACCCCTTGCTAGTTAACTCTATGATTTGTAATCGTATAAGTATCAATTTTATGATTTGGAACTGCACAATTACAAACTTTATGATTTGGAATTGTACAATTGCAATTTGTGTGATTTAAATTTGCACAATTTTCTTCTTCCAAAGTTATATTTAGTCATTTGAGACTTCTCCTTTGCCCTACTAGCTGATAATTTGATGTAGATACTTTTGTTACCTACTTCTCATTTGAGCTATTTTAAATCCTATCCCCTCAAAATAAATCAACCTCCAAACTTGGTGAGTTAGTTATTTGTCTATTTTGACTTATTTTCTCTTTAAATAGTATTCTTCCCATGCTATAAAGGTCTCTTCATCACATCTATCTACCATGGATTTACCTTATTTCTATAGAATATCCTCAAGAATTGTATGGAACTTATATTCCATGAAGTAATCCTCTTCTTGCTTCTATTCTCATTGGTCCTCGTGGGAACATTGGTGGTCATACTTAATTTCCTCTATGTGGATGCCATCCCCTAAGTTTTAGTAAGAATCAACATTGTCAATTACATCCTTGTAGCACATTCCTAGTCACACTCAAGAATGTGTGTGATTTTTCCCCAAGCTTCCTAGGCCATCTTGTAGTAGGAGGTTGATTCCTTCCTCTTGCTCCTTTAGGTGAAGGATATAATTTATTCCTATATTCATTCACTTTTTGCATTCCCATTTGATGACCCTCCTAATACCTTGTAGTACTTGGAACTCCTTGTTGGTAGTTGTGTTGCTGGCTAGGTTCCCATATTTCCTTAGTATTGCGGGTCACATCCACAAACTCAATATTAGTTAGTTGTTCTTCATTACATCATACTATTAGTGATATTTGTCATAATATTGAGTCTATTCTACACATGTTTTAGTTTCCTTAGCCACATTCATTTATCAAAATGACTTTGAGGGGTGAATCTAGTTAATGCTTCTCTATAGTCCTCTAAAAAATTGGAAGTTGTGCTTTAATAATTATGGTTATATTTACATTATGCTAACCACTCCATTGGTAAGTCCATTATTCCCTGGAGGCTCCTCAATTCCCTTATCTACCTTATTAAATGCCAATACTATCACATAAAAAATTGAATTGGTATGCTCATGAGGTTCCTAAACTTATACCAAAAATTTGTTACTACTATCCTTTTGTCTACTATTCCTCATGAGTAAGGTAATTACTTTATCACTAGATTCACTCAAATATTTGTGTATATTACCTTGAGGTTTAGGGGATGTGATATCTTCTTAAATATCTCACCAAATTATCTTTACAACTTCATTTATGATTTTTTGATCTTTAGTTAGGCCCCATGGTTCTACTTGTGATATTCATTCACTAGAACTTGGACTTGCTTGATACTCTTATTGTCTTCCTTGTAACATAGGTTCCTTGCTATTTTTCTCATTTTATTATTCAAGTTCCCTTTGGCTTCAAACCTATTTCTCATCAAGTCATTGCATTGTATCATCTAATTCTAGAATGATCTGCCCTCAAAGTTATCTATTATATACTTGAAATATTTCATACTCCTCTTGCAATTGTTATGCTTGATTGTGCATCCTTTGTAGTATCATACCTATATGGGCTAATGGGGTAATCCCTATTAAATCCTCTACAATTCCACCTTCATTTCAATTTGTAATGTCCATATTAAAATTATTTGTTCTATCTTCATGTTGTATTGCTAGTCGCATCCTACATCATCCTTCTAATTTTTGAGGCAGCTCCCTCTGTTCAACTTGTAGATACATGACCACTTATCTTGGTTGGAAAAATTCTTCTTGTCACTCCCAATCTATTTATAACAATTTTTGCTCTTGGTTTTGTAATTCATTGGGAGAAATTTATTCCTCCTCTTCTTCAATTCATTTTGTTCCATCTACGAACCTCACATGTACTTGCATCCTTCTTCTCTCACTAGGTTGAGGTACCAATTCCTCTTGTTCTATGATTAGTTGCACATCCTCCCCTTATAAAAATATATTTTAATCCCTAAATCATCATCCCTTTTTGGTTCGTCTTGATTATTTTGGGTTTTTTATTGTGGTTCGCTATATTTTGCTTCCTACCATTGTCTTTATTCTATTTCTTGTAAAGTGATGAACATACATTGTGTCTTATATGATTTCAAATTTAACCCATTTATTATTTTTGGTAACATTGTACCATCCAAATTTTATAATTTAACTACACCATTTTCCATCACTTCTATAAATCTAAAGGGACCAAGCCATAATATTTTTAGTTTCCCTAGCTTTATTTCTCATTTATTGTTAAACTTTAGAACTAAATTTCTATGATTAAATTCTATTTTTTAGAGATTTTTATCATGCCATAGCTTCCTTCATTTCTAGACCACCTCAATCACCTACTGTACCATGAATCTCCTCATCCAACTTGATGAGTACTACTAGTCTTTCCTCCATCCTTTTTTGATCATCCAAGTGATGCTTCACAACTAATAACAAACTAGGCACCAAGAATTCTATTAGCACTACTACCTCTTTACCATACATTAACTAAAATGGCTTATAGTTCATTTTAATTTTAAGGTTGTAGTATAAGCCCATAGAACAAATGATAATTATTCTTTCCAATCTACTCCTTTTATTCCATAGGTTTTATACAACATAGAGACTAGTACTTTGTTAGTTGCTTCCATATACGCATTTGCTTTGGGATAATACACAATGAATGCAAAATCCTAAAGTCAATTGTTAGCTTCTTAATAACATCATTAACAAAGTGATCACATCTATCACTTATATTTTGCAATAAAATTTTGGATTTTGTAATCACTTGTTCATACAAGAATTAGGTTGTAATTTTTTTTTATTATTTAGTAGCATCCTTGCCTCTACCCGTTTGGTTAGGTATTCTATTTCCACCATGATATATTAGTATTTTTAGCATTATATTGTTCTCAATGGTCCAAAAAAATCCAAAACCCATATTTCAAATAGCTCCTAAGGCTACGAGGGATACAAATATATAGAATCTCTTTGTAATGGTTTTTCCACTCTTTGATAAGTGTCACAAGCTTGTACATATTATTTTACATCATGATATAGTGTAGGCCATCACAATATTGCAAAAAATATTTTTATAGCAGTAGCATCTAGCATCATGTATCCTCCAACAAAGGCTTCATGAGCTTCCTTTAACACTAATTTAACTTTATCGTCCATTACACATCATCATAATATGACATCTATACCCATTTTGTACAATAATCTAGCTATCAGCTAAAAAGGTGTTGACTTCATGATCACCTTATTTTCTTTGTCATTACCAAATCTTGTGGTAATTCCACTATGGATATATATTCTTTGATTAACTTATACCATTATGGTATAATGTTAATTGCAAAAAGTTAGGCATTAGAGAATTCATCTAGAATCACCATCCTTGTAGGTTCTCTTGACTAAATTTAAGATAACTAGTCTACAATCACATGCTTCTTTTTAGGTCTCACTACTATCAAAAATATAAATTATAGCAAGGTCATGAACCACCTGCTAACTCGTTATTGTATCACTAGTTTATTTATTAAGTACAATATTATTTGGTGATCTACGTAGAAGGCAAATGGGTTTACTAATAGGTAATGCCAAATATTTTGAACTGCATATACCATTCCCAAAGCCTCCCATTCTATTGTGCTATAATTTCTTTCCACTCTTAACAATAAGTAGCTTGCAAATTTTATATGTTGGTCTAGCCTAAACTACTTTTCTCGAGCCAATGCACATCCTTTTATGAAATTGAAAGTGTAAATATGGACATGGAACTCTTTATCCTAATATAGAAACACTAAAATGGTGCTACATAAGAACTTCATTTTTAACTCTTTAAAATATCTTTGATGCTCCTTTATCCAACTAAAGTGAACATTGTTTTTTATCAATGAGTCCAATGGTTAGGACATGTGTGCATAATTCTTGATAAACCTTTGATAATATCTCATAGAACCTAATAAGGTTTTCAATGAAATTGAATCATATGGTTCCTCCATATGCAAAATGACATAAATTTTATTAGGATCTATCTTCAATCCTTTGCTACACACTATGTGTCCCAAAAGCTTCCCATAAGGTACCATCAAGCAACATTTCCTTGGGTTTAGGGATATTCATGTATTCCTACATCATCTCATACATTCAATTAGAGTTGGTAGATGATCCTTGATTTTACCATAGATGGACTAATCATCCAAGAATTCCTTGAATTTCCCTATTGCTAATTGGTTGTATATATACAAGATAATTCACTAAAATGTAATTAGTGCATTGCATAGTTCAAATGGCATTATGTTATATGCATAAATTTTATTCTCCATCACAAATGTGGTATTAAATTTATCCTCTTTGGATATACTAATATTATTATAGCTGCAAAATCCATTTAGAAATGAATAAATTTCATTACCAACGAATTCCTCCAAGATGGAATACATAAATAAATAGGAAAGAGATCTTCAATTGTTACTACATTTAGACTACAAAATTCAACATAGATCTTAATATCATCCACCTCCTTCTATAAGGTGACCACAATATGGGAAACCCATTCACTTGTGGTAACTCAAAATAATACTAGCATCCAACATGTTTTCAATATTTATAATTACCAAAACCGTATACTTTGGGTTCATCCTATAGGGTTGCCTCCTCACTAGTTGTTCTCCAAGAATTAATGTAATTTTTGGACACATAATTCTAGTGGTATCTCTTTTAGGTCCTTATAAATCCATGTAAATATATATTTTTATTTCAAAAATACGTTGAAAGTTATTTCTTTCAATATCGGATCACAATCTTCACCAAAATGAATCATCCTTAGTTCATTCTTAGTTCCTAGGTTTAATTCCACTCTCTGGGGTACTTCATACTTAATATTATATTGCTCTAATTTAGCCTTTTCTACACTTTTTAAATGTATTGGTCTTGCATCTATCCTCACATATCCAATTGTGTATTTTGCAAAACTCTTAGGAAATGTCCATTTTTCTTGTTCCTCTTCTTTTGGTTTCTTGTTGATATTTTTCTCATTTTTTTTTCCCATGATCTCCTCTATATTAATACATAGGTATTTGGACTAAAATACTTTGCACTCCTCCATTTTCCAATGAATAATACCAGTATCATATCAATCTTCATCCTCACTACATTCCTTGAGGTACAACATTCCTTCTTTATTGGGTTCATGTTGTTCTTATTTACCTAAAGAACTACCTAATTCATCCATTGTAGTGATATCCTCATTGATCCTTTATTTTTTATATTGATCATATAATTATGTTATCCCTTCTTGAATGTGATTTGATATTTTCCCCAGTTATGATTAACTTTGTCAAGTCATAGCCAACCTATCACTAATTGTTAGGAACCTACTATTAAAATAAAGCTCGTACACACAAAATACTAAAAGATAACTGAAATACATGCAATAACAGAATAATACTATGTAGAAAGTAATTGTAAAATGGAACAATCTCACAAATAAAATCAGAATCATAGGCCTCTTCGAGGGGGCAACCTCCTTCAATATTTATTTAAATTTCAAAAAGATGATTCATACATGGCTTCATAGCTTTTTAAAGAAAGACTTCGTGAAAACCCTAACCCTAGGCTCAAGACTTGGCTTACATGCAAAATGCCACTCGAGATAGAATATTTTACCAAATGTCTATTACAATCTTGATAACAATTACATAAAATGGCCCCACTTGCCTAGGAGCATAACATGTCATGTACATTACAAAATAACATTATATATGGTATCCCCCATGTTGTAAGTTATTCATTACATAATAATGAGAATTATAAAATAACATTAGGATGGGATCCTAACATGTCCTTCTCCTTCAAAAAGCTTTGTCCTCAAAGTTGAATGTGAGGAAACTGGTGCTGGTGCTGATGGAGAGATTCTCGTGTAGCATCTTCTAGGTGGAGTCCACGCCACTGAACAAGGACTTCAATAATGATGTGATTGTGAAGAGTGTAAGTCTAACGATCCAAAAGTTGTTTAGGTTCAATTAAGATAGAACTTTATTCATCTAACTCTAGGAGTGCATATTGAAATTGTAGCTAATTTCCTACCATATTTTTTAGAGTAGAAACATGAAAAAAATATGGAGCTTGGATGTAGGTGGAAGGGCCAATTTGTAGGTTGTGGCACCAATATGTTGTAACACCTGATAGGGCCCATAGTACTTTGTAGTAAGATTTTTGTATCTATAAATATAGAGGTACAAATATTTGTATGATTGTAAGTAAATGAAAACCATATCACCCACATCAAAACTGCACTCAGAACGATGTTGATCAACCTGTTGGTGCATCCGATTCTATGCTACCTCCAAATTCAACTTTAGTTGACAGAGGACATCAGCATGCTGACTGAGAGTAGTGTCAACTTCATGTACCTTGGAGATACTTGGAATGTAGGAGAAATACATCAGTGGAGGGTGCCCATAAACCGCCTCAAAAGTGGTAACCTTGGTGGTTGTGTGATAGGAAGTGTTGTACCACCACTCAGCCAAAGGAAGCCATCTTGCCCGATGCGTAGGATGTTATGAGGAAAAGCAATGAAGGTATGTTTCCAAATATTTGTTAACAATCTCTATCTTTTGCATATGATACACTAAAATCATCTTTATTTGAGTCCCCTACAACTTAAAAAATTCTTTCCAAAAGTGAATAGTGAAGGTTGGGTCACGATCAGACACGATGGAGGAGGGTAGATCATGAAGATGAAAGATAGAATCAAGGAAAATATGGGCAATGGTGGAGGCTATGTAAGGATGGGAGAGGGGACATAAGTAAGCATACTTTGAAATATGATTCACTATCACAAAGATAATATATTTATCACCTGACTTAGGTAAACCTTCAATAAAATCCATAGAAATATATGTCTAGACCTGGTCAGGAATGGGCAAGGGTTGAAGAGTTCCTGGAGAATGCACTATTTCACCTTTCAATTATTAATAGGTATCACAAGATACCACAAATTCATGAATATAATTTTTCATATCCTTCCAAAAAAAGTGAACTTGATCCATTCATATGTTTTGAGAAATCCTAAATGGCCAGTAGAAGGAGTAGCATGCAATTCTATCATAAAAAGTTCTTGTAGTGAGGACTTGTGGGGAAAAAAAAGGCATTGGTGCTAACACATATCTTGGCCATCCCAAGTGTATCCTAGACATGAAGTATGATTAGTGGATAGGAAATCAACCAAAGTCTACAATTCAAAATCTTGAAGTACCTCATGGTGTAAAGAATTGATCTATTGAGGATCGATAATGAAATGGCACACAACATACTGAGAGCTTCAAATTGGTGAGAGAGAGCATCGACCACAACATTCTCCTTATCCTTATTATAGGTGATATCATAATCATAGCCCATAAGTTTAGAGGCCCATTTTTGTTGTTCATAAGTGGCAATCCATTGCTCCAAAAATTATTTGAGACTCTGATGATCTATTTTAATGGAGAAATGATGCCCAATGAGATACGATCGCCAATGAATTACAACATGCAAAATTGCCATCATATCCTTGGTATAAGTTGATTTTTCCAAGTTACATCTGGAGAGAGTTTTGCTAGTGAAGGCCAAGGATCTCCCTTCTTGCATCAATATTGCCCCAATACCACAACCTGAAGCATCACTTTCAATAACAAATGGTTTGGATAAATTTAGCATGGCTAAGACAGGTGTAGTGGTCATGGTATGCTTCAATTATTGGAAATCCTGTTCAGTGGGTCTTTTCCAAGTAAAAGAATCCTTATTTAGCATGGAAGTGAGGGGAGCTACAATTATACCATAGTTATGAACAAATTTACGATAATAACCTATAAGCCCTAAAAATCCTTGAAGACCTTTGAGAGTGTGAGGTATTGGCCATTCTTGAACAGCTTGGATTTTCTTGGGATCAACTTTAACACCCTCCTTAGTGACAATTTATCCCAAATATTCTACTTCTGTTAACCCAAAATAACACTTGGAATGCTTAGCATAGAGTTTGATTCACATGAATAAGATGCTCTTCCCATGAGCGACTATACACTATAATGTCATCAAAGAAGACTAGAATAAAATTTTTAAGGAATGGATGAAAAATATTGTTCATGAGGCTCTAGAAGGTGGAAAGGGGATTAGTGAAGCCAAATGACATTACCAAAAACTCATAGAAAGGTTATGCATAGTGGCTATTTATAGCCAATTGGCTAAAATTAGGATTTTCAAAATTTGGAATTGGCTAATATTTGGGATCCTTGACCAAGGCCCATTAGCCAAAAAAATTTGGGTGCAATAATTTTGGGGGGGGTCGATTCACCCCAATTTTATAATAATTTGACCATTTTAAGTTTAAATTTCTAACATTACCCCTAATAATAGTTAACCTTCTACATGTGTTTCGATACTATTCACCTAGATTTTGAAACTAATTCGCCAAATTTTTATAACTACATTTTGGGGCTGACCCCTTATGCATAACCCTAACTCATAGTGACCTTCATGAGTATGAAAGGTAGTCTTGGGAATATCCTCCTCTTTGAGCCGGATTTGATGGTACCCCAAGCAAAGGTCAAGTTTAGAAAAATACATAGTCCCATGAAGTTCATCCAATAATTCATCCACCATCGGAATATAAAAATTATCCTTTATGGTGTATTTATTGAGCTCTCAATAATTGATACACAACCACCAGGACCCATATTTATTGCATACCAGTAAAAATAGGGAAGAGTTGGGATTTTTACTGGGTCAAATGATACCGACTTTTAACAATTCTTGTACTAACTTCTCAATTTTTGACTTAAAAGCATGAGGATACCTGTATGGTCTAATTTTGGGTGGTGCATTACTAGGTAACAAGGGGATAGCATGGTCATGAGAGTGATGAGGTGGTAATTCTATTGTCTCGGTGAAAATAGAGTTATGCTTGGTGAAAATAAGTTGCAAATCTTTAGGAACATAATCCTCATTTAAAGGATGTGGTTGGATCACAAAAATCTAAGATATGACACCCCGAGATGATTTTTTAACTTCTCCATTCAGCTAGAACTGATAATATGTGAGGACCCTGCTTTTAAGCCATGGAGGGTGTAGTACTGTCCATTATGTGAAAATTGCATTCAAATCTCACCAAAGTGCCAAGAGATGACTCCCAATGTTCCTAACCATTGAGATCCCAAAACAATATCACATCCCCCTAATTGAAGTGTAAACATATCTTGTTTGAGCTCATAGTCCCTAATATTGACCTTAACATTGTGACATTTTACCTTGTAAGGTAAATTCCACCCATTTTCTACCATAAAATAAAAAGAATTACATGTGTGTACATAACAATTTGCCTGGACAACTCTTGACGGTTCGAGCTCTGGCGATTTGGCAAGAAACCTTCTGTGCAGGCACCGGGTGAAGCTCCAGGGTCTTTGGTTGGAAGATTCTTCCAGGTCCTCCTGTGGATTGAATCTACACTACTTTGAAGGATCGTTCGTTGCCTTGGGAGGGCCCAATGGGGTCTCCTCTAGGATCTATCGATGGGCAAAAAAGCTCATATGCTGATATATTAAAAGAAAACCCTGCATCTTCCTCCGATGAAGCTCAACGAAGTGCTTATCAAATGCTATTTAAGAATGCTGGAAAGGGTTTACCTACAAACAGAGTTAACGGCTGCCTTCCACAATCTGCGTCCAGGCCTAATATTGTCATAGAACCAAAATTGGTTGAGGATACGATTATATACCGTGCTACCCATGATCTGATCTACAAATTCATGGGTATCCGGCCCACTCTAAACTTTCTACACACCTGGGTGAGACAGAACTGGGAGCCCATTGGTGAGTACTCTCTATGGCCTATAAGCAATGGGTATTTTATTATTAGTTTCTCTTCTTTAGCAGATAGAAACAAAGCATTTGAATCAGAGAAGAGGAGCCATGACCCAGCAGGATTATTTGTCCAACCGTGGAGAGTGGGTTTTGATCCTCGCATTGAGCCCATGGCTGTCCCGGTCTGGATACGGTTGTACGCTCTCCCAATGGATTTTTGGGGTGAGCAGATCCTTGAGTTGATTGGTAATTCTCTAGGTAGATATTTGGGAGTTTCAAGAGATACCATGGAAGGAAATACTGTTGTCTTTGCTAGAATATGCGTAGAAATGGACATTAGCCAGCCACTTCCAGCCGAGGTGGAATTGGAGTTGGCAGGACTAACCTGGATACAGCAGCTAGACTATGAAGCCTTACCTTTTAGATGCAGAGTCTGCCATAAGCATGGCCATTTGGCTAGGTTCTGCCCAAATAGCCTGACCACAAAAGCGAAAGCTCCGTCGGGAGCGCCAAATCACCCCAGAGAGGGTAAGTTCACTCCGATCAAAGAACCCCTCAATATCCCCCAGGGTTCTGATGCCCAGAAAGATGGCTTTGAACAGCAGAAGCGGAGGAAAAACAAAAAGAGAAATGGCAAAGAGCAGGCCCAAACCAAGCCAACCAATCGATATGAAATCTTCAAATCCCTTGTAGACCAAGAAGACCAAGTCATGGAAGGAGTGGATGGGAATGCTGAGGATACTAACACCCACTCTCATGCTCCTCTATCATCTACTCCTGTCTTAGAACAGGTGATTGAAACCCCTGAGACTTTGCAGCCAGAGAACCTAGGGGCTATGGTAATTCATTCCCCTGCACAACCAGTTATTAAGGATGTCAACATGGGAAGTGCAGAAAAGAACAGAGAAAGACCAGCGTTGGGGATTACCCAGGTGGAAAAGAGGTCTAAGAATAGTAATTCCCAAGGAGCTGGTAGAAAATCCAATAAGGATCTACTAGTAGCGCAAGGGGACAATCTGATCAATGGAGGATCGGTGATAACAATTGACCCTTATTGCTCCCAAGGTTTCCAATGATTATACAATCCTGGAATGTAAGGGGTTTAAACAGTAGAACCCATCAATCTGCTGTTCAAAGAATTTTAGGAAGACACAAAACAGACTTTTTGCTCCTTCAGGAAACAAAAATGTCTTTAGATATTATGTGTAAAATTGCTAGTAGAATATGGAGGGGCACTGGATATATGGATGTGGCGGCCCAAGGAGCTTCGGGGGGATTGTTACTCTTTGGAACCCTCTGGTGTGGATAGCAATAGAACATACAGCTTGGAGGGGTGTTCTCACATCTCTCTTTAAGAACATTGTTATAGCTGAACAGGTTTTAATTACAAACTTCTATGGGGCTCAAAGCATTGATGGCCAGCAACTTCAATGGAATGTTGTTCATTCAATGAGATCCTCCCGGGAAGATTGCGATTGGATTATTGCTGGGGATTTTAATGCCAAATTATCTGCCAGGGATCAGGAAGGTGGTTTCCCAGTTTTGGATCCAGGGGATAGGCTTCTGATTGCTCAAGTCCAGGCCTTTCACCTTGTTGATATCAAAGGTCCTGGTACTTATTTTACGTGGACTAATAAGAGAAGAGAGCCACACAGTAGGAAGGTAAAACTAGACCGGTTTCTGGTCTCAAATGAAGAATTTGTGAAATGGAATATTAAATTTCAGATTTTGGAAGGCCCAGTTTCAGACCACTTTCCCATTTTACTGGAGGGAGGGGCTATGACAGGGTAGTACCATAAACCATTTAAATTTGAAAATTTTTGGTTGCAAAAAGAAGATCTCCGAAGAAAAATTCCTCAGTGGTGGGAAGATGGCTGCCCACATTTTGGGACTGCAATGTTCAAATTTCACAAACAGCTTCAATTTGTCAAGTGTAAACTGAAACAGTGGAGGCAAACTAACAAATCAGACTTCCAGCACCAACGGGCCCCCTTGTTGGCCAGATGGGATGAGGTGCAAAAACATTTCAGGGAAGGAAACATTTCCGAGCACCTTAAATATGAGGATGATGCTTTGCGCAAAGCGGTTGAGGATATTGATAATCAAGAAGAGATTTACTGGAAACAGAGAGCAAGAAATACTTGGTTATTAGAAGGAGACAGAAATACAAAATTTTTTCAGCGCTCTGCTTGTGCTAGGAGACAAGTGAATAATATGGATTTCCTTCAAGATGAGAATGGATACTCTTTTGACACTCTTCCTGGTATGCACTCCCACTCAATGAAGTATTTCTCAAAACTCTTTAAGGAAAGTATGGAGCAAGATGGGGCAGCCCAAGATGAAGTTATTGCTGTCATTCCTTCTATAATCTCTCCTGAAGAGAACCAGGCCCTACTTAGACCTATAGATAGAGATGAACTTAAGAAGGTGGTCTTTGGGATGAGTACTGGTAAATCGCCTGGTCCTGATGGCTTCCCTATTGAGTTCTTCCAGGCCTTTTGGGATACCCTGGAGGAAGATGTTCTGGCTGTCACTGAGGAGTTCAGAACCAATAAAAGAATGCTCAAGGCTCTAAATCATACCTTCATTACTTTAATTCCAAAAGGAGCAGGGGGGGTTCATTTATCCGATTTTAGACCTATTGCCTTATGCAATGTGATCTATAAAATAATTACTAAGATTATGGCTGAAAGGTTAAAACCTATCCTGCATAATATAATTTCCCCAGAGCAAGGGGGTTTTGTTGAAGGGAGGCAAATCTTGGATGGAGTGATTCTTGCACAGGAGGCTATCCATACAATGCACCAATCTGGGAACAAATGAATGTTCATTAAACTGGATATGTCCAAGGCTTATGACAGGGTGGAGTGGGGCTTCTTGGCAAGGATGTTGACTGCCTTTGGTTTCTCTCAGGATCGGACAGACCGGGTCATGAGCTGTATTTCTATGCCTTCATACTCTGTTCTTATCAAGGGACTTCCCTTGCCTCCTTTTGGTGCCTCTCGTGGCCTGCGGCAAGGAGACCCTTGCTCTCCTTATCTCTTCCTCATCTTGGCTGAAGGATTGGGTAGACTCTTTCTGAGAAGAAGACTTCAAGGTCAGATAACAGGTATTAAGGTCGGGGCTGAAGTTTTGACTCATTTACAGTTTGTAGATGATACTGGATTGGTGGGAGTGGCTAGCCTTAGGGAAGCAAGAAGAATCAGAGATACTCTAAATGTATACCTCTGGGCCTCTAAT
This sequence comes from Wollemia nobilis, assembly GCA_028583015.1. Lineage (NCBI taxonomy): Eukaryota > Viridiplantae > Streptophyta > Pinopsida > Araucariales > Araucariaceae > Wollemia > Wollemia nobilis. The sequence goes on from JAQPPZ010002275.1 coordinate 19,420, forward strand.
CAAGTCATAAATGACAATAAATCCAAAGTGATCTTCTTCAATATTGATCAACGGTTACGGGACGGAGTTATTGAGATTTTAGGTTTCACTCGGACCTCTCTCCCAGTTGTTTACCTGGGGGTCCCTCTCCATTTCAAAAAACTAAAAATAGATGTTTGGAAGGACCTATTGGAATGCATCAAAGATAGAATGAACCATTGGTCTCATAGATGGTTAAGTTATGGGGGTCGTCTAACTTTTCTACAGTCAGTTATTCAGGCCATGCCAATTTATAAATTCTCCGTCCTGGCTGCTCCCCAGTCTATTTGGAAAGAGCTGGATAAAATGGCTAGAAGATTTCTATGGGAAGGTGCCAAGGGAGAGAGGAAATGGGCCTTGGTTGGCTGGGACAAGGTTACCCAACCCAAGGAAAAAGGAGGGTTGGGACTAAGAAGCTCCAAGTTTAACAACAAGGCTTTGGTTGGCAAACCAGCATCGGAGGTGGATTTCTCACCCAACATCCCTCTTCAGCAGAATTCTCTCTAGCAAATACTTGGGTTCTGTCCATCCTAATGATGTGGGCCGCTTTCCTCTGGAAGGTTGTGGATCACCTGTGTGGCAGGCGCTCAAGCTTGGAGCTCAACTCATCAAAGATCAACTATTTTGGAAAGTGAGGAGAGGGGATAAGGCACGGTTCTGGACTGATTCCTAGGACCAGAATCCTCCCATTATTGTTGTGTTTCCTGAATTGCAATCGATAAAATCTGCTATAGAAGATAAGGGATGGATCCAAATTGAGAGCTACTTTAACACTAGTCAATTGGGGGACTACAAGATCATAAAGTTTAAGCGGCTGGATGAGTGGCCAATACCAATCCCTCCGGATTTGGTACCTACTTTTGGAAAAATCTTGGCAGAACGGTTTCTTACTGGGAGAGATGAGGAGGATGAACTGGCCTGGGGCTATGGGAGCCTTGGGGTTTATACTGTGAAAGAGGGATATGGTGAGATCCTCCCAGAGCCCCCTCCACACTTTTTTTTGGTTCATGATTGGAGAAAGATATGGCATCCCCATGGCTGGCCGAAAGTGAACTTCTTTGCCTGGCAGTTTTTGCATAATGGAATTCTCACCTATGACAATCTCAGACTCAGAGGCATCATTGGCCCTTCCCAATGTGTGTTATGCCACAAGCAGGAGGAAACGGTGGATCATCTAATGTTTGAATGTTCTTTCACACAACAGATCTGGAAGCGCTGGTTCTCCCACTTTAAACTTTAGGCTAATGGGGTCTTGTCTCGAAACAACATTTGGGAAAGCTGGAAGAAAGGTAGATTTAAATCCAAAGCTCTTCGAATTGGCTGGGAGCTTGGTTTATTTTTTATCTGGTGGCAGGTTTGGCTGGAGAGAAATGCCCATATTTTTTGTGAAACCTTCTCCCCTCTAGAAGGAATATGGCAAGTCATTTGGAGCAAAGTGGCGGAAACGGTTGCCATTCATGCCGAGGGGGAAATTCAGTCTGCTTCTAAGCCTTTGGAAGAGGGAGCTGTTATTCAACAAATGCAGGTGAGTGGTAGTTGGAAACCTCCTCCTGAAGGATGGATCAAAATCAATACTGATGGAGCTGCTAAAGGCAATCCGGGAAGTGCTGGAATTGGATTAGTGTGCCACGATCATGCTGGGTCTTTGCTCTATTGGGAACTGCAGGGTCTGGGATGTGCCACAAACAATGAAGTCAAGGCCTTTGCCATTAAATTTGCCTCCTTCTGGGCTTCCAAACAGGGACACAGGAAGATTATTATTGAGTCTGACTCCCAAATCTTGGTGGGTGCTCTTGATTGTATGAGAAACTTTGTCTCAAAAGCTTGGAGGTTGCGGATCTTAGTCTCCCAAATCAAAGAGCTTTGGAGGGAATTAGATGATGTGATACCTGTATATGTGAATCGAGATCTCAATAAGGTGGCTGATTTCCTTGCTAAGATGGGTGCTAAAAGGGAGGTTGGGATGCAGCTGCACAGTGACATGCCTGTGGAGGATGCAGAGATTCGACAAGGCCTTGAACATTTTTTGAAATGATGTGCAGTGTTTTTATGCTAAGGAAGGTTTCTATCGCGATATCACGAAATGTCGTGATATCGCGATAGGTTGCGCCCTCTCGGCCTTTGGCGGGTTTTTGTCGCAATATCGTGACATGTCACGATATCGCGACAGGTTGCGCCCTCTCGGCCTTTGGTGGGTTTTTGTCATGATATCGCGACATGTCGCACCATCGCGGCCCTCGGGGAAGGCGCATGGTTAAGTTGTCGCAATATCATGACAGTTTTGGCAATTTGGGGCTAACTGGAAAAATTTTCACGATATCGTGACACTTTTGCAGATGGAGAGCAAAGTGGAAAATTTGTCGCGATATCGCGACAGTTTTGAGAACTGGGCGCCGAAAGGAAAATTCATCGCGATATCGTGACAGTTTTGAGAACTGGGCGCCGAAAGGAAAAACCGTCGCGATATCACGACACTTCTGGCAATCTGGTTTCATAAGGAAAACCCGTCACGAAATCGCGACCATTTTGCTGATGTGGTGCAAAGTGGATATTTTGTCATGATATCACGACATTTTTTGGCGATGGCTACTGTATGAAAATCTCATCGCGATTTCGCGACAATTTTGGCTTACCAGCGGAATGGAGAAAACTGTCGCGATATCGCGACGCTTTTGCGATCTGGATGCCATAAGGAGAATTCGTCACGATTTTGTGACACTTTTGATGGTTGGATGATTCAGAGGCTCTCTGTCACGATTTCGTGACCTTTTTGGCGTCTTGGTGCAAGCTGGTCTTCATGTCATGATATCGCGACAATTTTGACGAAGGGTTGCTGGAGGGTGCTGTCGTCGTGATTTTGCGACATGTCACGATTTCACGACATGTCACGATTTTGCAACATGTGTTTTCACGACTGTTGGCACCGCAGTGGAGGAGTCGGGGTTGACTGTCGCGATCTCGCGACATGTCGCGATTTCGTGACATGTCGCTTTTTCGCGCCCAGTTGACTTCTTTGCTTTGTGTTGTGCTGGGTTGACTTTGTGCTCTTCTCTTGTTGTGTTGTTTGTTGTTCTTGGTTGGGATGTGTTCTCTCCCGCTTGTAATTGCTCTTTGTATTAATACAAGTTTTTCATTTTTATCAAAAAAAAATAATTTGCCTACTTGGCTATGTGGGGATCAATAAAATTGTGTGTACTACCATAATAAATCAATATGGTAAGTCGTAGGCCCTTGAAACAACCCATAACTTTCATGGTTTTGGGTGTAGTAATACCAACAAGAGCATGAACAAAAATTTTAGCCTATGATTCATTTGGGTTTTCTTCCTTTAGTTTAGGTGGTTCCTCTACTGATTCAGTGTCATCATCACTATGGTCACTAGTGTCAGGCTCATCAACATCGATGGGGGACAATTTCTTTTAGGTGCACTTATGCCCATGAAAAAGCTTTTCATCACAATTGTAGCACAACCCTTGGGTGCATCGTGCATCCATTTTAGTAGTGATTAAATGTTTGGATGTAGTAGTGGGTGCAACAGGTTTTTGTTCATGTTGATTATTGAATCTAGGATGAATAGAGGATTTACCCTATGGAAATTTAGATATCTGCCTCTGAGCTAAAAATTTAGACCTAGCTAAATGAGCCAACTAGAAATCTTGCATCATGGATTGTGGTTTAAACATTATGATCTCGGCTTGGAGATCCTCCCACAACCCACTAAAAAATAACTCATAAAGAACCTTCATTCAATCTTGTAGTTTTGTTGGCCAATCTTTCAAATTGTATTTGGTAATCTTGAACTATCGAAGTTTGTTTTAGCTTTGTCAACTATCCTATAAAATCATCATACCCACTAGAGCCAAAGCGAGTGAGTAATTGGGACTCAAATTCTACCCAAGGAGTATCAGGGATAGTTTTTTGCAACCATTGGTACCACTGTAAGGTTTCAGATTCTAAATTGAAAGAAGTCATTTGAACTTAGTGATAAATGGGGACATCATGGAGTCTAAAGAATTGAGCAACATGACATAACCATCCATCAACATCCTTCCCATTGAACTTATGAAAATCTAGTTTTGGCATCTTGAAGGGAGTATCATGATCAAAGTGAAGGTGAGAGTCATTTGTTCCCATACCTTGATGATACTCAGACTTGCTTGGAACACCTTGTATTTTAGACTCAACATCTACTAGGTGTTCTTCTAGGCAAATTCTGGAGGTATCTTGGTCAACTCTAAAAGTTTTAAATTCTATCATCAAGTGTTCAGTTGTTTTTTGCAATCCAATAACAACACTTAGTAGGGTATCCAACGCTAAAGCAGTATTTTGTTCTACCTCTTTTTGATGTCCACGAGTGCCACTTGCCATTTGAGATAGCCTTGAACTTTTTACTAAATTACTAAAAATAGAAGTGTGATTTCTAGAGTTACTATTTTTAGTAAGGGTCCAAAATTTAATTTGGGGAATGGGTTGCAACACTGATTTTAGGATAAGATCCACTCCAGTGGCTACTTGTTCAATGAGGAGATATACTAAATTTCTTTACTTTTTGTGATCTCTTGGTTGATTGCAAGTCAATTTCAAGGTAATTACTTCCACTTGGACTTAGTATTTCACCAGGTAGTCCTTGAGGGTGTTTGGTGTAGAATAAAAAGTAGCTTCTATGCCCAAAAATTTGGATTAATTTGATTGATCATTGAAAAGTTATGGCCTTAGCAAGAAAAATTAAAAATTACCATTTTGGGAAAATTAGTGTAAAATTTGACCAAGGTCTACGAAGGACAATTTGTCTAGGATAGGGTGTAGAATTAGCTGCTAAATTTTTGAGTCATTATGAGCTCTATGTGAAGAGATAACCTTGTGTTAATAAAATTTTAATTTTTTTGAGCTCTAGGTCACAACTGGGAAAACTGGATCAATTATCTCAGATCTATCAACTGATCACCTTCCTATCACTTGTATTGTAGTTACAAACATTGAAGATTCTATTTCTGACCTTGACCACCTATATTTTCTAGCTATTATAGTTGATTTTTAATTTTACTATTACTAACTCGACTGTTACTGTCATTGACCGAATTGTTACTGCTGCTAACCTGATTGTTACTGTTACTGAACTAAATGATACTAGAATATTATAGACTATTAGAGATACTTGCAAATTTTGTCCTAACTGTTGGTGCATACAAGGTGTGTTCTTCTATGATAGGGAAGTCCTTCTCCATATGCTCACTTTTTTGGATTATGAATGTAGGTTTAGCAAAATAGGGAGATGTATGTTTTTGTAGGTTGAAGTGTTTAACAGAACCAAGGTATGCTAGGTAAAGGAGTATGCAATACCCATAGGCCCTCTGTTATACCGTAGTGACAAAAAATAGTGCTTAGACCAATATTTTATGCCACTACCCAAGGAGTATTCCACACATACCCTTGAGCACACTATCTACCTCTCTAACATTACGATAGGATAATCGTCCAGGATGTTGTGTCCTGTGGACTATAGATGATACAATGTCAAAAATATTCCTACTGGATAAACTTTTTTTAACCCTAGAATGGTATTTCGATACACCTGAAGATCCATGGGAGTTTGATTTCGTGTGTGAGTGTTGTTTAAGGCCTGGGTATTGGAGCCTGATCACCCCTCACTTCACTAGATGCTTTATGGACTATCTAGCATAGCCAATAACGATAGCTCCTTCGTGATATTTTAAAACACCCGGCATAGGGTTTCTAACCTATAAAACTACTAAAATGGAACTGTATTTTTGTTTTTTTGGTCAAAAAAAAATAACTGTATTTTTTGGATTTTTATTTAATAAAGAAAAAATAGGAATTAAAAACACAAAAAATTATACCTAATAGGCATAATGTATGGCAAGAATCATCGCATTTGTAGTAGAACTCGGCCCTATAAAGTGCTCTGATACCACTTGTTAGGAACCTACTATTAAAATAAAGCTCGCACACACAAAATACTAAAATATAATTGAAATACATGTAATAACAAAATAATACTATGCAGAAAGTAATTGCAAAATGGAATAATCTCACAAATAAACTCATAATCGCAAGCCTCTTCGAGGGGGCAACCTCCTTCAATATTTCATTAACTTACAAAAAGATGATTCGTATATGGCTTCACAACTTTTTAAATAAATACTTCATGCAAACCCTAACCCTAGGATCAAGAGTTGGCTTACATGCAAAATGCCACTCAATCTAGAATCTTCTACAAAATATCGGTTACAATATTGATAATGGTTACATCAAATGGCCCCACTTGCCTAGGATCATAACATACCATGTATATTACAAAATAACATTATATATGGGATCCCCCACATTGGAAGTGGGTCATTACATAATAATGATAATTACAAAATAACGTTAGGATGGGATCCTAACACTAATAGTGCATCATATGTAGGCTTTTACATTGTCATCACAGTGAAATCCAAGATACATTCTTGGTCAACTATTATTACCTTAAGTGCTATCAACATCCTCTTTTTCCCAATGCCATATTGGTCAACACCATACAACCTAAAACTAGGTGCCCATAGAAATGGAGCCTTGATAACTTTCAAGTTTTTTTTGGTAGTACGTTAACATTGGATCCTCCATCCACAATAACTTTTGTTAACTTATATTCCATTATATCCATGTGGATCAATGTTGGTTTCCTTCCCATATTAGTCATTAGTATAGTTAGATTCATAAAGCAATCCTTATTATCTACTTCTTGCATTGGCTCACTCTAGAATTCCATCATATTTTGTGGTTGCATCTCATCCCCTATCGTCTTGTATAAATATGGTATGGATTAAAATAAACTAGCCATTTTTATTTCTATTATTGTATTCAGAAATTGTGTTGCTATATTCTTCACTAACACTTTTTCTTCTAGGCCACTTGGCTTCTTTAATTATTTCTACTTTGTCAACCTTATTTGCTTAGCCTTCTATGCTTCTTTGACAATTACCTTCTTCACCTCCTACCATATCTCCTTCTCCTTAGCAAGTTTTGGATAATTGTCTTTCTTAATATAACTTTGTGTCATGACTAGTGCTTAGTTTTTATTTCCTTCCTCCTTAACTAAGGGTGTATCATGTTCAAGAAATTAACATTCTACAAGCCACTTGTACTTGCTTTATTAGGATAATTAACTTCCTTGTGATTTCAAGGACCACACCATATACACATGTGTGTAGCATTATTTTATGATATTTCTTATATCTAAATAGAGGGAATATTCTTTACAAAGTGTCTCCATTCTTGATAATTGTGGCATTGTATGATTGGTCTACCTTTTGAATCATACTACAAATGACTATGACATCCTTATTGATTACCCTAATATGGTCTTACCCCTTTACGATTATTTATATAACATTTTTTGGTTGTATCTTGTCCATTCCCTCAAGGTTTTAGTTTTTTTTATTCTCCTAAATTGATAAAGTCTGATGTCATACTTTTAAATTGAATGTATAGTTCACTACTCCATATCCCATCACATCACTTATACTATAATATGCATTCCAAGGAAAATTTATATTCATATGCCCTTTGGTCTTGCATTTTGTACACCAAATACCCTTTTGGTATCTTTTTTTTTTTACCTTTAGCCTCATTCAACATCTTATTGAATTATTTTCAAAATGATTTGATGTCGTTATGTATTGTATCCTCTTCATTGTTATCCAAGTCTTCATGTCGAACATGTGCCACAATTCCTACTATTGTCTATTTTACCTCATTTTCAAAGTTTTTTTTAATTTTTCTAGTCCTTCATATGTTGAGGATGGTACTATCTTCATATTTTTCTATATTTATGTAGCAACCCATAAAAAACCATTACTTAACTATTTCATATGCTAGTGGTATTTACATCTTGTCTACCCATTGTTTTAATTAATGGTTATCTATTTCAACATCCTCATCATTTATTTCATTTGTGATAAATATTCCTATTAATTTTTTTAGTTTTATCTCTTAAATAATGGAATTCCTTGATGAAGGTATATTTCATCATATTCCAAACATAAAATTTTGGTGTATTTTCTTGCTTTAGATACCAATCGATCACAAGTTCTCACAATGTGGTGAGAAATAATTACAACCACTTATTTGGTTGATTTACACTATTTTCTCTCCAAATGGTTATACATGTGTCAATATGTCTAACTGAATCCTCCTTACCTTCTCTTATGAAAAGTGGACATCTCTGCTTTCTTTCTCTCATGACTACATTAGCCATTGGTGGGGTTCCTCCATCATCATCATTTGATGAGGTGTCCCTTGAATTCCTTGCTTGATTCCTTCTTGTGGACGATTCAATATGTTTCTCTTTTTTAGATGTTTATATTTGAGGTACATTATTTTCACCAAATAGTCACCTCTCAAAATCCTGTGCATCCTCACTCTACAACCTCCTTCGTTGGTTTTCTAGATAGGGTCTTGGTATTTCTTTCTAAAACCTCATACATTATTTCTCTAGTTCCTGACTCACATCCTTTACACCACTTGATAACCTATCTATCACATGTTTAGGTGTTACCATCCATTCATTGTATCCCTGCATAGTCTCTATGTCAATGTCTTCTCTTACATAAATGGTATCCTAGACTCATGGTGGTCTTTGTACCCCCTCTTCCATTTCTATTAGCAATGTTTTCCACCTTTCAATATCTCCCTCATTTGAAGTCCATACTTGTTCTAATATTGATTTATTTGTGTCATGTGGTAAATTGTTCATGTTTTCTCCTTGAGCATTTTGGTACTCCTTATTGGAACTTATTATTCTCTACAATCCTATATCTCATATCTTTTTAGACTTGTATCTATCATTCACCTCCAATTTTAATTCATTCCTTCTTAATAATTTTCAATCGTAGGTCCTTCTTGACTACAATAATTTGACTCAATTTCAATAGGCAAGATGTCAAATGTAGCATAGGTGATGGTATTCCCAATGAGGAAGGTGAATTGGATGATTTTGGGATGAATTCTAGCAAATTGCACTCACTAGAGGCCAATCCATACAATTGTATGGTTACAACTATGCAATTCCTAAAATGTATAATTAGTGATTGTACAATCACAAAACATTCAATTGTATAGTTATAACCATACAATAGCCCAAATTGTATGATTTTCCAATTGTACAATCTACCAAACTTAGTTATTGGGTAATAAATTGGTCATTTTATAATCATTTACTTTGGCAATCATCAATTCTACTTTAGCAACTACAAAACATGCAATTACCATCCAAATGCAAAGTTATCGATCAACTATATGGTTAGGGAGGCTGATTGTATAGTTACAATAAACCCTCCATGTAATTACTCAATCTCAAATATGTAGTGCTTGATACAAGATATTGACATAATGGGAGTTGGATAAATCTAATGATGGTATTACTGACTTACTAATCCATCATGCATAACTGGAATCACAAATCCCATTTTGGATCTAACATAAAATTTACCACTCATTCCAAAAATTGTACAACTCCTTGCAAACATGGCAATTACAATCTACAAGAGAACATTAATGATAAATTCTTCATCAAAAATTAATCCTTCATTCATTATTCTCATACATAATTGGGTATCAATTGTAGAATTACTCCAATACAATCATAATATGTAAAACTACATAAAAGTCTACAATCCATACACAACCGATAATATGCACATACACAACAATGTAGAATTATGACCTGTAATTATTCTTAGCAATTAAAATGATCCTGAACAATAATGAATAATATTGATAAACTATCCATAGCATTGAAAATTACTAAACCATACTAAACAACATACATAAATTAAATGAGAGGCTTATAATGAATGTCTAGGTTATTCCAAAGTGGTTTGAGGCATCTCATCATTTACAACTACCACCTACAACTTCTCAATCAAATTAATTTTATTAATGCTTTTCTAAGGTTATAATTAAAGCCTATTTCATGCACATTACAACCTATTTTATTTTATTTCATTCATTCACATTGATTTCCTACATTGCACAATTAAACAAACCCTACATTGTACAATTAGGCAACAATTATACTTTTACCAAAGTTATGCAAATCCACATATTGTCATTTCTTCTTCTTCTTTTGGGATTTGGATTTGTTTCCTATACACTCCAACATCATAAATGTCTCAACCTAGATGGAAATAAATATTCTTTCACATGTGTAGGAAAAAGTTTCATACTACAAATTTGTGTAGATATAATTTTTTGAATCAATAAAATAAAATGAATAGAACTTTCTAAAATTCTCATCCAATGTAATACCAATCTCAATATCAACATGGAAAACAACAACAACAATGGATAAAACCAAGATAAAAAAATCAAGAGCAAATTTAGTTCAATAAATTCAATAAATTCAAGAGATAAAAGAAGTTATAGAAGGAAATAAAATTAGATCCCCCACAACTAGAATCTGAGTTGAAGATCTAATTGAATATAGTTATTAAGAGGTGTAGAAGGCTATGGAGATCACACATCTATAGATATTGCAACATAAATAAATTAAAGCATATAATCTATGGAAAATTTTGATAAAAATGAAATAACAAAAGGAGGATCTATTTTATTGATAAAATGAATCACTTATTAAAATTTTATCCCTCTTAGGGATACAAAAGTTTGATACAAAGTTACAATATAAAAATAACCCCAAAATGGGGAAAGATGTATTGCACAATGGTCTTCATATCTCCATAAACTCTACTTGAGGGCTTACAAGGATGCCTCCTTCTCCATTTTTCAAGAGGAACTTGATGTTGAGAATGCTTTGCAACTTTAAAGAAAATGTAACCTACATACAAGAAACAAAAAATCATGCTAAACACATAGTAAGCTCTCATGATGAGGCCATTGACAAGAAATGCAAGAAATAAGGCTAAAATTGAAAGAAAGCATAAATATGTGTAGATGTACTTATAAAATTCTTAAATCAGTGTAAAACATACCTAAAAATATATAGATCTAGCTAATCTAACATGTTATTTGCAATAAAAGCATGAAATGAAGCTAATCTAAGAAGACTTATGAAAGTAAGAAAATATGACCAAAGTTAAGGCAAAGCTACCTCTAAAATTTGTAATGAACTGTACAAATACCTTGAAAATGATAAATCTACTCTAATATAAGTTGATATAGTAGAAATATATGGGAAACTATGCTAAGAACTAAAGAAATAATGCATCAAACCTATGTCGTTGTTGCTGAGAGCATCTAGTTTTGCTAATCATTGATGTTGTTCATGGTTGAGCCTATGAACCACATTTTTTAAGAAGTATCTAACTTTGTAGAACCATTCATGGGTTGGTTCTATTTAAATCATGTGGACCCTATGAAATAAAATATCCCCAAGACACATTTTTTAGGAAGTCTCTTTGTATAACCATTCATGGGTTGGTTCTATTTAAATCATGTGGAGTGATTCTTGATTATTCTATGCCTCACACTATATTGCGGATTGCAATAGCATTTTTACTCGAATGGTAGTGAAGTTAGAATATGTATTTTGAGGGATTAAGTATCCCAAAGATGCCATGGTGTGTAAATATGTTGGATGTTTAAGGGATTGCCTTGATGTCATACCATTCTAGCTAGGATAGATATGTGTCCACAAGCTCTTTATATGCCTTCAAAATGGGACATATAAACTAGTAGATCCCCTTAACTTGATTAATAATGAGCAAGGAGTCACCAAAGATATTTATATTTTTAATATGCATGGCAAGCACTGTTTGGAGACCCAAGATTAGGGCCTTGTATTTAGCATTGTTATTTGTGCAAGGAAAATTGAGTTTAAATGACAAGGGCATTAGAGCACATGCCAAAAATCCATTTCAAACCGCATTTCTGAGTTTGAAAAGAGGTTGTAATGATGTATTTTTGTGAGATTAGGCAAGGGGCAAACATAGGAGGGATCCCAACTCCCTCCCTATTTTGGCCTAACCTCCTGATTTCCCATATTTACCCCTATTCCTATTTAATCCCCCCTCTAATTCATTTTTTAAGGCTAACTCCCTAATTTCAAAGCGTGCTAAGTGATCTCCTGAGCAGATAGCAGAATTGAGAAGCCATTAGTATAATCTTCCCATCTTCAATTTGCCCATATTTGCCTAAAATCCATCATTGTCCCATTACCCTCTTTAGCAAATTTTCACTTGTAGGTTGTAATCAAAATCGCATAGCGAATGGCAAAATCATAGAACAATCAACAGAATCGTGTTGTGAGCAGGTGGAGTAGGTGTGCGATTTCGTAAAAAATAGTAGCGATCCTGCTGACTTGGCAGCGATCCTACTCACAGATCATCTGGGGACAAAAACATTTATTCTATTTGTTCTTCTTCCTTCTCTTCCATTTTATTTAGTTATTTAATTATATTTTCATTAATTCAATAATGCATCTCGGATATTCATCATCATGTTAATAAATTTTTAAATTAAATTTGCATTTTTATTACATAAAATTCATGAACATTTAGACTCTTGTACTTACATCTATTACAAACCTTTTCTATCTTTCATTTAGTTGAAAATGAATTCTTAAATAGAAAACATATCAAATTTTGAATCATATTTGTGCCATAAAACCATTTTGTATCTTGTGTTTTGTTGCTACAAAATTGTAGCGAAATCGCTTGCGATTTCAGCAAATTGTTGAGCAATTTTTCCTAGAACAACAGCGATTTTGCCAAAATAGCAGTGATCTTGATCTGCATTAAAAAATTAGAATCTTCATCAGACATCTCAATTCAGGTATGTTTTGAATTTCTTTTAATAATAGAATTAGCAACTGCATTTGTCATTTCTATTTTTTTCTGTTGTTTTCATCAAAAAAGTATAAAAAAAATTGCATCATAGATAGGTTAGTTGAATTTCAAATTCCAACCTTATGTGTTTGTATAAGTGATTTGAAAAAAAAAATATTAAACCTCATTCTAAACCTAGGTGTGGAAACTGCCATCAAAAGTTTCCTGGTGAACCCACAATTTGTCAAAAAATCACCACAAGAAGGCACGATCAAGTGCCTCTCTTTTGAGTTGTAGCTCTATTATTTTACATTCCCCTCTGAGGTGCTTATCCATCAGCCTAGAGGAAAGGAGTACAAAAATTTTAGGCCTACAACTAGAGAGCACCATTGTAGTATCTGGTGGATATGGAAATGGATGTGAATAAGAGGGTGGAGGGAGTGGCTATGATTATGCCTATGAATAACCCAAATGTGATGGGTATTTTAGTTATTGCTCTTCCCATTGATTATAGTAAGCAACCTATTGTGGATTAGGTGCCAATATGGCTTGATATTTTGGGAAAGGGACCAAGGATAGATGTGGTGAAATATATGAAGATTGGACTACAGGTTGTTTCTACTAATCATAGTACCCAAGGATCTATTTTTTAGGCATGGGCATCTACTATTGTTGTGCATAAGATAAAGTTGGTTGCACCTAGTGGTGGTGGTAGAGGACCAAGTAGGCAGGAAAGTGAAGAAAGTGGGTGGTGTAGAATATGGTGGTGGGAGAGATGAAAATATAGTGAAGGATAATTGGCTAGAAGATAGGATGGTAACTGATGAGAGCTAGGGTGGTACAAAAGTAGCGGTAAGTAAATATTTAGGATAGGTCGAATAACATGTTGGATTGGCAAGATAGGATGGGATTGATGGTGATGGTTGAAATAGAGGTGGTGGAGGTAAGTGAAATGGTAAAGAAGATGCCAACAGAGGTCCATATTATGAGAATGGTGGGTAGCTAGTAGGAAAATTATTAGCGAACTGTGAAGTGAAGAGAGGTGGGTGTGTAAATGGATTTATTTGTTGTTGTTAAAATTAATATGAAGTATGAGATGGATTCTATAATGGTATCTGGTAGTATTGAGGTGGATGTTGAGAATATTGAGGTGGAAATGGTGATGATGGTTGGGATGGAGGTTGTAAACTTGATGAGGCCTACTGTGAATGTGAAATTTGAGAAGAATATGAAGTAGGGGGTGGTGTGTAAGAAGGAGATTTAGAAATTATACCTATAGTTTGGACAATAGTGATGATATCATGAATGATTTGGGAAACGATGATATTATAGTCATCCCATAGGAGTGGATGAGATGAATGCTCTAGAAAGGGGTGAGTAGGATATGGATATGGATATGGAGTAGGTTTATCATAAATGATGGTAGAGAGATGCCTACCTAGTGCAATGTAGATGATATGCTAGAAATAGGTTGATGGTGGATTGGTAGAAGAGAGATCATCTAGAGGAGATGACTCCTCATAGATCTCATCCTCCAAATGGGATGGAGTGGATCATGTGACATGGGAGATGAAACTTACCTTAGGTGATGGGTGTCCAATCAAAAAATCAGGTGGAGCTACTGAAGAAACCTTCTCAGACTCAGAATGTGGATCATTGGTCTAAGAAGAGGAGGTGATTATGGCCATGACAGTGTGACGAGTAGCCTCAATGGCATGAAGAAGATCCTCACATGTCTGACTACTAATAATAGGTATGGTAGTGTGTGTACTAGTGTAGGAACAACCAAAAGGTGTGGGATATAGGATTTGGAAATATTTGACTAACTTTGACACTTACTGTTCTCAAAAATACATGTTTGTACGGTAGGGTGTAAACTTCTCCTATACCCAAAAATTTGCATGGTGGGTGTGAGCTTTAGGAAAATAGAGACAGATGATGGATTTATTCATATGTGGATTATTTTTGTGTTGTGTGAAAAATTTGGTGCTATTATGTGACCTAGAAAATAGGTTTATATGATGGGGTGTGAATTTATTCTATACTCGAAAGTTTGCACGAGGATGTGTAAACCTCAAGAAAATAGATACAGAGGATGAATTTATATTGTGTGAGATCCTCTATGTGTTGTATATCACTTTATATGCAGTTTTGTAGCCTCAAATCTAGGTTCACATTGTGGGGTGTGAATTTATCTATACCCAAGGAGTTCACATGGGGGGTGCGAACCACCTGAAAATAGACTATGTAGTGTTGTGTGGAAATGAAACTATGGGACAACCAAGAAAGTGAGTTGTGAGAAATTTTGATATGCTATTATAACCACTTTTTGAGACTCAATAATAAGAAAAAGTTTTTTTTATTTTTGTATGTTTTTATGAGAGTATTGTATCCATCCTAAGAACAAACCATAGGAATGGGTGAATTCTACTTGAAAAAGGTATATCATAGCATAAAACCTCCTACAACACCCAAAGAAATACAAAATAGAACTATGTCTCCAACAGGAGAATGGCAACCTAGATGGAATTCGGTAGAGTAAAATGGTATTCAAAGGGGGGAGAGTCAAGATGCTCAAATGATTCAATATACTCTCACAAATATAGGTTACATTTTCAATGTGTTACTACTGATATACCCATGCTTTTGCTTAACCCTCATGTTTAAGGCATACACAATAATGATCAGTTGCACCCACTAATTATTTTTAAAAACCTTGTGGTAAAGGGGCTTTCTAAAACTAACAACACTCAAAAGTGGGGATAACCCGGGGATTAAGGCCGATTGACCAATCCTAGGGGGCTATTATGGTGACTAAACAAAGGTGAACTGGTGTAAGGAGATGAAATCACTGTGTATGTTATGTGAGTGTGTGGGTGTGTGTTTGGCGTAAACTATTTTAGAAGCAAAGCTACTCTAAGTGCCTTTTCAAAATAAATCTAAACTAAGATATTTTTTTGAATTGAAATCTATATTAAGATGCTTATGGAATTGAAATCTATATTAATATGCTTATGGAAATGAAATCTAGATTAGGATGCTTTTGGAATTGAAATCTAGATTAGGATGCTTTTGGAATTGAAATCTAGATTAAGTTGCTTATGGAATTGAAATCTATATTAGGATGCTTTTGGAATTGAAATCTAGATTAATATGCTTGTGGAATTGAAATCTATATTATGATGCTTTTAGAATTGAAATTTATATTAAGTGCATCCTCATAAAAACAAATTAATCTAATGCTTTTGGAATTGAAATAATAGGAACTGAAACTAGTCTAGAAAGAAGTTTTAAAGACCAACTAAAGCAACAAAATGTATGTGAAAGGTCAAATGACAACTCAAACAATAATATTAACCTCAAAATGTAAATATGAACATTATACTAGCATAATACCTACGTCCAAGTGTGTACTCTCTAACCTTTTGAAGCATGTTGGTGCATCAACAACCTTTTATGACATGGCATGCACTATGTCTCAAGGTATTTGATGTGGGATTATTCAAAGTTGAAAACTACCTAGAAAACTTAAATAGTCCACAAGATGTGTTAGATGGTGATTAAGCAATGCTTGGTGGGAGTCCCACTGAGCGTGCTAGAATAAAACCATGCAAAAGAGATAATTACACTACAATCCTTCATTCAAAATTATAGTGATCCACTACTTTGTTATTGAAATGAAAAGGGAGATTACAAATTGAAATCCCCTTTTTACAATCCTTACCCTAAAGGCTACAATTGAAACTTCTTGAAGGAAACCCTCTTATATGTATTCCAAATATAGTAAGATCTCTCTTTTGAATGTTCCTCAGTGTAGGTGGGCTTCTTGCTTGTGAGACACTGCTTGTTTGATGTGTTCCTTGTACCTGTTGGGCCTGCAAAGTCTAATTAGAGTGTTAAGGGGTCTACCTCGATAAAACCCCATGTTTATGAAGACAAATACTCTTTAAAATAGCTCAAGACATGAAATAAATTAAGAAAAATAGTATGAAACCCTAAACTAAGCCATATTTACCTATTTGGTGATCTTTGTTTTGTTGTAGCAAAGGTTGGCATGGGTGGGTGCAAACCTGGTTTGATCTGGGAAGTTTGCACGAGGGCGTGCAAACCTAACTATTTTTGGCTGAACTTGCACAATAT
Organism: Wollemia nobilis; assembly: GCA_028583015.1. Taxonomy (NCBI): domain Eukaryota; kingdom Viridiplantae; phylum Streptophyta; class Pinopsida; order Araucariales; family Araucariaceae; genus Wollemia; species Wollemia nobilis. Next base: position 36,366 of record JAQPPZ010002275.1, read on the forward strand.
AATTTTTGAGCTTTTTTGATGTTGTTGCTCCTTTGTGATTCGATGGACCACCTTAAGAAATTTTCCTTTTGATGTTGATAACCTATTTGGATCACAAGTAATGTTATGGATATGACAAAAATACTATTACTATATGGATGTGATGGATACTATATGTCTGGAGTGATTTTTGTAGAGTTTTTGTAAGCTAAAGTTGGAATCCCTAAAATGGTGAAAATGACCTTCTACTTATAGACTTGGCCAAGACTAGGGGAGGGGATGAGGTGTCCCATGTGAGGTGTATGTGGTGAGGTGTCCACCTAAGAGTTGTCCCTTGAGGTGTCCTAGCTCATAAATGAGATTAGGTGAGAGAATCCCTCACCCATATACTAGTCATAATGACCTAGAGGAAAGTCTCCAAATGGCATTTATTAAAACCTTTTTTTGTAAATATCTTCTAATTTAGAATTACTTTTTGTGTGCAAAAGTCTCCATTTCTCATTTATGACCCAGGGGAATGTGAGGTGGAGAAATATTTGGATGAGAGGTAGCAAGGCTAGGCTAGGTTAGTCAATGTAGACTATGTGAGGTGGCAGGCTTATATTAAATCATGATTAGATCTAATTAAGCATGTGATTCAGCCATAAAGTAAGTTTTAACCAAAAAGGTTGACTTTTGACCATAAAGTGCTTTTTGACTATGGTGGAGGATTCAACCTTGGTTGAGTTGTGAATGAGGCCACGTGAGGACCTATAGTTAAGCATAGGAAGGAGCTTAGCTAGCCCAAGGGGGCTATGGATGATGAATAGTGTTTTTGATGAATGAATAGTGGAATGGAGCCAATATGCAATTTTTAAGGGTTTTGCAAATTGATTGGCCATGAAGGTGAGAAGAGGGTCAATGTGCAAATTTTGGGTGTCTACAGGTATATGTTATTAAGAATAGAAAATATATAATGGTAAGGTGCAAAGAGAAATGTTTGCCATATGGTTATTAGCCAATGTTTTATTAGTTAGGAAGAAATTTAGGAAATAAATATAACTCCTTTTAGGTAATATGAAGGAGAATTTAACATTGAATTGGAACTAAGTATTATAAAGAAATAACCCTTGGAATAAGGATAATACATATAATTTAAACTAATAGTGATGAATTATCTCTTATGGATTTGATAATATTTATATTAAAAGATAAACCATATTAGTGGAACATGACATGGATCCTTTTAATTAAGTTAATGTTGTAAAGAAGAATAACCTATAGTTTATTTATTTATTATTAGAATTAGCTATTTGAAAATTGATTTATTGAATGACTTAAATATTATGTTAAATCCTTATTAAAAGAGTAGAGGGATTATTTTATGAATCTAATTGAAAATAAATAAAAATGGAGTTTTATTTAGTCTTGATAAGCTTAGATGATTAAAGGATGTTTCTTTCTATAGAAACAATATGTTTTGGATTTTGGGAAGGTTTAATGATAATTTATAGACATTGTAAAAGATATAATTTATTATTTAGTTATAAAAATCTTGGTTTGAGTTATTGATAGTATTTTGAATCTTTTGAGAGTGAGTATATAACTATTTATGTTGAAAATGGTAATATTTTAATAAAAGAGAATATTATTATTTTAATGAATAAAGGATTGGGCATGGGGCCCAATGAATGGAATGGAACTTATGGAGCTTCCACAAATACTCTATTGTAATAAATTACTCAAGGTATGGACTCTTGAGTATTAGTATATTTGTGAATGATTGAGGTTTAATGTGAGGGAATTATGTGGTTCCCTCGCTCTTGTAAAATGGAATTTACAAAATGCTTGTAATGAGAGGACATAAAACTTATGAATATTATTATGTAACAAGATTGAAACTATGGCAAAAGGAATAATGGATTCCTTTTTGTAGATTGGCTAATAGACTTGCAATGAAAATAAATATGGACATTTTAAGGATGGGTTTTCACCCGGAAGGGTTTCCCAGGATACATGATGTGTCATTTGTGTATATTTTGAGAATTTTGTTATGGAATTGTTATAAGCATTTATTGGACTATTGCTATGAATTTGAATGTAAATAAGAAATGAAATTTTTTATTTTATTATGCTTTTCATGGAAAGTAATATTGTAATGAAAATAGATGATTAACTTTCCTTTATTTCTTGCAATAGAATATGGATTATGAAATTGTGGCTTCTAAATTTTAAATGAATGAAAGGATAGCATTATTTTATTGGTTTCAACTTAGGGTTTGGGTATTATTCCTTAAGATACTATGGTCCATATAATGCTAACCTAATTATACACCTAAGGTTAGGACCAAAACTAAGGGAGACATGATGTGACAATCCCTTAGGGTTAGAGTGGGCACTTTAGTAATGGATCACTTAAGTGTGCTTTGAGAGATGGTGAGCTTAGAATTTCATTGCGACTAAATTCTTGTGATGGGTTCTCCAATAGATAGTGAGATACCCATGTGAGATATATATCATGAAAATGATAGTCATAGGAACTCAAAAAAATGAGGAAGAATTCCTATGGGGGATGTCATCTAATGTGGTAGTCATTGGAAACCCTGGTTGATTGATGGGTGACTAAATGGAGATGCCACATAGGTGATAATCATCTCCATTAAACTATCTAAAGAATAGTTTAATGTTGCATGGTAGTTTTATACTAAATGAAGTGTGTGTAAAACTATAAAAAGCTTATGCCTAAACACTTGTAAGGAATGAATGGTATTATCATGGGATTTGGTGTCCCTTATATTAAGTGAATGAGATAGGGTTAACCCACATGTTGTGGTCAAAATGTCCTTCAAAATAGAGAAAGTAAATTGAGTGACCACTAAAGGGTATCCTTTAAGCTATATGGATAGTGTAGAAGGTAAACCCTAGAATATCTTATGGGATAATTGGTGATTCCAGTCCACCCAAGGGATGTTGTAGCATCTGGAACTCAAAACATGGTTAGAAGCTTATGTAGAATTTATCTAGATTGTTTTGGTTAAACTTGAAACTAAAAGAAAAAACATTGGGGTAGAAATTAGGGTTTTTACAATTATGTCATGACCCTCCCCTAGACAACTTTTTCATATAAAATATTTATGAATTTATATGTTCTCATTAATGAAATATTATATGGTCTTATGAGGTTTTTATGATAAATGGTATGTTACTAATAGGCTCGTATTTTGTGCAAGAATAGACACCTTTGTAAGTGGCCAAAAAGCTAATAGATTATATAGTCAAAGTGAAATGACATGTGATATCTATTTGATATGTAGCTTATACCTTTGCTATTTGACATGTCATTTATACACTTGCATGATATCTGATGTTAAATTAACACTTCTAACTTTCTTGATGAAGGATTATGTTAAGAAGGATTAATATTGATTCATTAAATAAAAATGAATAAAGGAAATATTTTAGTGCTCAACTTTAGAATAAATGAAATAAAGACATTGATTTAGCTTCAAATTAGAAAATGAACCCAACTTAGTAAAATGCAATAGCGAACAATAATGAGATTGTTATCTCGAGTGAATTTCTCTCTGATATTTTAAATCCTTATGGGAAAGAAAGAAAGAGGAGTTTTTTTATATTTGGGCCTCAACAAAGAACGTGCAAAATACAAAGGATATTTTGATATTTTTGGAAGAAAGAGAGAGCATCGAAAGGATCTATCCTCTAATGAGCACTTGTGTCTTCTCCAAAATAAGCATCTACTAAAAGTATAAAGTACTCCTTTTTGTAACTATCTTGAAGAAGGTGTTGCAATTCTATGAGATGGAATTAAATTGGTTGTTTTTATTTAGTTATGTATATAAAGTTTGCTTGGCTTGTGTGAAACATAGAGATACCTCCATTATTAAAACAACATTTTTATGATAGAAGACTTGGTTTTGTTGCTATGTGCACGCAAGAGAACATAGGGATTGAGGGTGGCTAATATTTAGATTGCTTACTACCATGTTATAATATTAGGTGTATCTTTGTACAACTCCAACAATCATCTCATTATTATGAATTATGTTCGCATATATGTGCAAACCATGGAGGCTATAGTGATGATTGTTGTTTCTAGCCTATAGAATGATGTCTGAATAGCACCGAGGTATATGTGTGAATAGGTTTTTCAAGGGATGAAACCATCATTTAGATTGATTTGAAGCCTTCAATCCTCGATGGATCCCATATTTGGAAGCCTATAGGTTTGACTTGCATGCATGGATTGGTTTGTTTCCTATGTACACTAAATACATCATTCATTGTATGGAGTATTTCTCCCTCACATGATGCCTAAGGAAAATAAATCAAACCAAAACCTTAATGTTTTATATGGATGACCTTTTATTTATTTGTGAAGCATGGAAGTTGCCAAGTAGTGCCAGTATAGAATCCTCATGAACTACTTACTATGTTAAATAAAAAATCCTTATTAAAAGAGTAGAGGGATTATTTTATGAAGTTAATTGAAAAGAAACGAAAAGGGTATTTATTTTGTCTTGATAGGCTTAGATGATTAAAGGATGTTTCTTTCTATAAAAATAATATGTAATGGATTTTGGAAAGGTTTAATGATATTTTGTAGACTTTGCAAAATATCTAATTCATTACTTAGTTATGAAAAACTTGGTTTTAGTTACTGATAGTATCTTGAATCTTTTGACATTGAGTATATAACGATTTATGTTGAAAATGGTATTTTTTTAAGAAAAGAAAAAATTATTGTTTTAATGAATAAAGGATTGGATATGGGACCCAATGGAAAGGAACTTGTGGGGTTCCACAAATTTTCTTCTGTAATAAATTACTCAAGGTAAGGATACTAGTATAAATTAGGGTTATTACAGTTATAGTATTTGAATATACATAGAATATTCATCTATTATAATAAAATAAACCAAATGATCTACCTTGATCTAGGGTAAAAGTGAAATGTCAAGAAATTGGGTTCATAAAAATTATTTTTCATGGTGCTTTTAAAGCAAATATAGGAAAATTTGGTGGAGGTGGTGATTTTAAAATAATATTTAGAATCACATAAAATTTCAACTAATAATTATTTTGAAGCTAGGGAACTTATAAAATTGTAATAGATAAAGGATGTAAATATATTTTAATTAAGGGAGATTCACACATTATTATTAATGTTATAAACACAAATTAATGTTGGGATTGGATTAAAAATAATACTATTGTTGATGCTTGTCCCCTATTATTGGAAGCAATCTCTTGAAAATGTGAGCTTCTTTATAGATATGTAAATTAGGTAGCACATTATTTAGCCAATGGTGATGTTAATATTCATCTTGGTGAAATTCAAAATTTAAAAAGAAACTAAGCAAGGGAGATTGTATAGAAGAAGGCTAGTGATAATATTTGAGGATCGAGAAGGGCATTGAAGTGGAGAGGGAGAGGAGTGAGAGGTATTTTTAATAGAGGGGATGACATCCTCATTGATAAGATCAATATTAAAAAGAGTATTAAAATAGTTAGTGTTAGATATGTGAGTGCAAACCTTATTTGAAGATCCAATCTCAGTGCTAGATAATAAATTTTTACCTTTGATCTTTGTTGTGAGGCTTCCACCATATTTCATGATTAGGTATTTTTTAGGGGCTTTTACACTTAAGACATTCAAAATGCACTCAAATTCAAGGGCTTTAGTGGTTGGGAGTTTATCCATAGAGCCAGAATTTATAAATCTTGTTGAGGGTTTTATGACTGGGAGCACACCCACTCCTTTCTAGAATATTTGGCCTTAGAATTTGCAATGGGCTTTAGGGTCAGGTATTGAGTTTTGATATGACCATGCTTCTTACATTATATGCAAAAGACTAACTTATTCTCATATTCGATAACCTGGCACCATCGACTATAATCTGAAATAACATTGATAGTAGTGGGTATTTTTATTTCTAAATTTACATTAATACACATCCATGCATAAACCATGTGAGTTTTTGCTTTAGTGGCTATGTCAAAGGCCACAATATATCCTATAGCTTTGGTAATTCCATGTAGGATTTCTTCACTCCAAAATTGAATAGGAAGACCTAGAAGTCTAACCCATGTCGGTGCAGAGTTGATGCACTAGGTTTTGGGGTTGAAATCCACTCTCCATTTTTTGAGAAAAGGGCTTTGTCTTCCAAAAACTAGGGTCCATCCATGAGGATGTGAATCGAGTCCTTCATGTTGTTCATATTGATATGGAAGAAATCTTGAGGGATGGTTACCAGCTCCATATGACCCTGAGGTCACCATTTTGAGAACACCTATTTTTTTATTGACTCAATATCGGGTCTAAGATCCAAGAAATTTCCCAATGAGGGAGAAAGCTTCATAAAAAATATTGGAAGATATGAGTGAAGAGCGAATCTACAAAGTTCCTTTCTTAGGGAGAAGGACACAACCTACCTTCTTTGAAAAGAAGGGGTGGAAAGCCCATTGATTGTTTCCACAAAGGAAACTGAATGCAAATTTTGAGAGAGAGTTGGATGATAAGGTTTGGAAGGAGGGTCCCCCACCAATGTGACCTCCACACCTCCTGCTAGCTCATCAAAAATTCCATTACATTATTTTAAAAAAAATATAATATCTAAAGTATAAACTTTAGTGCTGATTTAAATCACAAATAATGGAAGTATATTTTTAAATGAAAATAAGTAAATTATATTAATAGACTAAAACTATTTTAAAAACAAAGTTTATTTTATACCACTAACAAAGCACATTTGAGTTTGTGATATGTTTCCTATTCTTTCATTATGAAATATATATTATTTTATTATTTGAAAAACTAGGCATATTGAAGTTATGTTTTTTGTGAATTGAACATAGGTTTTCATTAAAATTGTCCAATACCTTTTATTTTTTTGGTAATTAAAGGTGAGTGTTTTGAAAGGCTCCCATAACCCGATACAAAATATCCCACATGAGAACAACAGAGGCCCACATGGGCTACAACAAAGTTTAAGTACATTAGGGAGGCATAAAACCACCCTAGGAGCAAACCCTATAGTTACATTACTAGAGAATGGACCTTAAACATGAACTAAATATTAGATTAATTATGAACATTCATGCACACAACAACCTCATCCAATAATCCACTCATTTTATTAATTACGTATTCCAGAAAATCAATTGCAATTTTGAGAGTGCCCAACACTGTAACCTGTTTGTCCATTAAAAAGTCCTTTGATAATCAAGCACTGAAACAACTAAACAACATGGCATACTGCACATTGGACGAAGCATATTGGTAATGTGTCCATGGGAATCCAAATAACAACACTAAGGCCCTCATTTCCTAGATCATGGGTGGTCCTCATTTACGAGAATTATCATCTCATCTGAGAGATTGTCTCTCCATTTATCTCTCCTTGGATGCTCTACTCCTCAATTTTCCAAGAAGTTGGCCACCTTATTCCCTTCATGCTAGGTGTGGATGAAATGAACTCCTCTCATCAGTCTTGCAATCCTTTTAATATCTATTACTTAAATGAAGACCTGCTAGTTAGGGTTCTTTCTTGTTTGATTTTAGCAAATTTATAAGGCTTAACAAGTGTCCTTCAACAATAACTTTATGGAACCCTAACATATAAGCTAGAGAAACACCAAGAAAGGCTACCATGGTTTCTACATATAATGATGACTAGATGGCCAGGTGTTCCATAAAGGTGATGATAACACTACCCCCATGGTTTTTGATGACTCCACCTGCCTCGGCTAGCCTAGGGTTCCTTCTTGACACTTTATCAAAGTTAAGCGTCATCCAATAATCTGAAGGAGACCTCCATTTACATGATAAAATTGGGTTCAAGGCTAGGTCCACAAGTCTGACACAAGAGAATCCAAGCTCTCTTTTGAGAGTGATTTCCACTGGTGGGGGCCTTATAGCCTTGTCTTCTTTGCTAGTGTCCAAAAAAAAACATTCTTATTCGTATTCCACAAAGCTCTAAATACCACCTAATAGGTCAATTTTTTGTGGTTTTTGAATGCTCGGGCATTACACTCCTTCCAAAGGATCCATAGAAGATGGGGTAGAAGAAAATTCCATAAATGTTTTAACCTGGGGGAGTGAAATGGTGAGGTCCATTGGGTGAGAATCTCCAACATTGACTCTGGAAAAATCCAATTAACTGATAAGAGATTCAGAAGCTCCTCACATGAGAGCTTGAATAAGGGGAAACTACTGAAGATGTGGTTAGTAGTTTCTCCATCCACTTCACATAGATATCACCGGTTGGTGATATACATGGCATACTTTTTGAGGTTTTATACAGATGGGATTTTATATTATGCTACCAACCATAGGAATATGTTCACCTTAGGTAAAATATTCAAAATCCAAATCTGATTGTTTGAAATTCACCATCAGAACTTCAATTTAGTAAACAAGTAAGCAGATCTAATTGTGAAGTGTACATCAGTTTCACCAGCCCATATGCATCTATATGTCCTCCCCAAAATGGGAATGATCTGGTGGTTGATGATTGCAACTAAATTCTCAAGGGCCAGAACCTCATCCCTATTAAGAGAATTCAAAGGGGGTAGGTCCCAAATCTTTCTTCCATTCACCTGAGCTATAAAATATAACACCTTATGCTACATTAGAGCCCTAAATAATGGTTCTAGAATGTTAATAGTAGGATCAAAGATTAAAGGATGATCAAAAATCCATGTATATTTCCAAAATTTGATTAGCTTGCCATCACCCAGAATCCATATTTTGCCTTGATGCAGCAAATCTCGAGATTTTGAGATGCTTTTCCAGAAAGGGAAACTAGTTCTTAGGAGCAGATATGCTAGGAATTTTTTCACATGGTACTTTACTTTGATAATATTTACCCAGTCCACGTTCTCATTTACACCTAGTTTCTAGGCTTGTTTTGTAACCAACACTCTATTCATTCTGCTTACGTATTTTAGCCCTAAGCCTCCTCTTTTCTTAGTGCATACTTGCTCCCACTATGACAGGTAAAATTCATCTTTTAGTTTGGGACCTGCCTAAATGAAGGTCATTATATTACTTTCCATTTTTTTAACCACTCTCTTAGGCATTCTGAACAATGACATGTAATATACTGGGATACTTTGTAGAGAATTTTTGGCTAGCACCACTTTCCTAGCTTGGCTCAATAGAACCCCTTTCCACACAACAATATTTTTTTGCATTTTTTCAATGATCGGATACCAAAGATAAATTTTAATTCCCCCATTGAAAATGGGGAGGTTCAGATAAGACATTGGGAAGGAAGTAATATTGCATTCCAAAAATTCTATGATTTTTCTTTGACACTCTATAGGAGTATTCACAAAGAGTATGATGCTTTTCCTAAAATTAATGACCTGGCCTATAGATTTTTCATAGAAAAATAGAAGTCTTTTAATCTCCTTAGCTTGGCCAACGGATGTTGGGTAGGACAAAAAAGTGTCATCAAAAAACTAGTGGTGAGTATCAAGGTTTCTTACCAAGGTTGGTTGCATGTCTTTGATGACTTTGTTGTGTGTGATAGATCTATGGAGCACTTTCACCATAAGAATGAATAGATATGGAAATATCAGATCTCCCTACCTGAGCCCATGATAGCTGTGAAAGAAACCAATAGGAGTATCATTAATAATTATTGTTAATCTGACTTAGGTGACATAGGCTTTAATAAGATCTAACCATTGCTACCCAAATTCAAATTTTTCTAGGACTTTAAAGAGGAATGGCTAGGAAACCCTGCCATACGCCTTGTTCATGTCCAGATTCAAAAAGAGGCCAGTCCTATTGCTATTTTGCAATGAATGAATCAATTCATGTATAACTATAGCCCCATACGTGATCTGTCTTCTTACTACAAAACCGCTCTACACTTTGTCAATGAGAGCAGGAAGATGGATTTTTAGTGTATTCACCAGATCTTTGGAAAGGATTTTGTAAATAGTGTTACAGAGACTGATTTGCCTAAAATCATTAGAGGAGGAGGCTTCATAATGCTTAGGAATAAGGACATGTCACATTCAATGAAGAAGGATCACTTTAGATTATTGAATCTCTATCAAGGCCTTCAAGATATCGAGGCCACAAATATGCCAGTAATTTTGAAAGAATAATGGTAGAAACCCATCAGGAACCAGGGGTTTGAGAGACCCCATCTCTTCCACCGCTTTCTTAACTTCATATTTAGTAAATCTGACATTCAAAAACTCGTTGACATTCCTCGAGACCAGGTTGGGGATGGCTGAGAGAAGCTTCTTCAGCTAGATAGTCTCTTTGAGGGCAACCAACTAAAAAGTATTTAGAAGTGCATTACCGCCTCTGATATTATTTCCTCCAAGTCTATCATGGCTCCCTCGTCGCATTTAGAAGTGCATTACTGCCTCTGCTCTTATTTTAGATAGTATCCTATTGAAGCCCCTACGACAAAGAGTTGAGGAGTGAAAGAATTTTGTATTTTTGTCTCCCTCCTAGAGACACAATTCCCTGGATTTATGCTTACAGAAGGATTCTTCACAAGTAATAGTATTATGGAGCTCAGTCAGTAGAATTTTTTTTATGTACAATATTCATCGAATAACCTTCATATTCTACATACTTCTCCAAGTCCCTCATATCTGCTTTAAGATGTTCCTTACATCTGAATATGTTTTTGAATGGTTGCTTGTTCCATGTTCTCATATTGGATATGTTTGATCTTTCTATATAATTTGGATACTCCTTCCCCTCCCAGGTCTTCGGCCCACTAGACTTTGATCGACTGCTCTAGTTTCGGATGTTTACACCACACGACTTCAAATTGAAATGGCTTCGGGTGAGTGCCATCTGAATCTATAATATCCATTCAAAGAGGATTATTGTCGGAGCCCACCATAGGTAGTGTGCAAAGGGAAGCTCCACCAAAAATCAAGATGCCTTACTGAGAGACCAAGACTCTGTCTAGTCTAGATATAATTAGTTTATTACCTACCCTATGATTGCTCCATGCAAACATTGACCCCTTTAATTCAATATCCATAAGCCTTGCTTTCATTATGAATTCAATGAATTCATTTATACTTTTTTGGTTTGGAGGGTTTCCCTCTTTTTCTCCAAGGGGAAAAATGGTGCATGGGAACAATGGTGCATTTAAATCTTCAACTAGAATCCAAGATTCTCCATCCAAAGACCTACTAAAGCTGATCAAATCTACCCAAAACAAGCTCTTATCAAGAACAAAGTTAGGGGTGTATACATTTGTCATAATACAAGTCCTGTTAGTAATATTACACCGAAAAGAGATAGATATACATCTGTAATTCAAGGAGATCAATTTCCCTTCAAAATTTTAGGGGTTCCAAAAACATAGCAAAACACTTGACGCCCTCGCAGCAGGACTGGAAGTAAAATTTACCTCTTTCCACACATTCTTATGAAAAAAATCAAAATTACTTTCATCAATCTTTGATTCTTGGATTAACAAAATATCCAAAGATAAATCCTTCCTCAAAGAATCTAGAATCCTCTACTTTATGGGGCGATTCAATCCCATGATATTCCATGAGCAAAACCTCATTAAAAAAAGGTTGGAGGGGTCTTCGCCTCCCCTAACCCTAGGAGGGGGGTTAAAGATATCTAGTTTTACATTTTCTAAACCTCTTGCCTTTGATTTTTCTATCGAAATTTGGGATTAAACACCATCAACAATGACGGCATCAATTTCTCTTTTCCTTGGGGTTCTGCCATTGGGTTTCCCCACTTTTTTCTCCACCCCTATGTCCAAACAAAATTTTCTATAGCTTTTTGTTTTCGAACCTGGAGACCCCTTCTCCAAGGTAGGATATTTTAATGGGCTGGGGGTTGTTGGTGACTGATTCACCATTCCAGAGGCTTTCCTTTAAGGAAAAAATTAAGGGGAACCCAAAGGCCCTTCTGTAATAATCGAAACTAGGGTTGGAGATGGGGGAGCCTTATCTTGCTTAAGTTCCACAATATCGAATACCAAAAAATCTAAAGTATTTTCCAGGTAGGGCATAGATCTTACCTCAATTGCACCTTCTACAAAATCCCGACTCAGGTGTTTCATTTTAGGAGGATATGGAGGCTTTTCACTAGGCAAGAAACCCCCTTTATCAAAATCCAAAAATAGGTTATAAGGGTTAAGAGTATTTTCATCTTTCTATTTTCCTTCCACAAGTGTTTTCTGCACATCTGAACCCTTATGCTACTCCTCATTAAAACTATTTTTCTTGCCTTTACCCCTCCGATTCCTTGGGGACCCTTTTCCTCTTAACCTTCACCCATTGCTTCAACTATGGGTTGGGAGTTGACCTGTTGAAGCACTACTCTTGACCATGATTAATTTTACCACAAACTTGGAACTCCTAACCTTTATTTTCATACATAATTTAATGGGTCTAGGTCCTCAAATTGGACACAAGTCTAATTGATTTTGGGAGATCCTTGCCTACCTCAGTAGAAACACATAAATTTACCGTAGTCATCCACAAGCCAAAATTTGAGGGGTCAAAAAAGGAGGCAAAAACCCCAATCTTGTTGGTAATCGCCTAGAAAATACTCTTGTGCTAGAAATGAATAGGAGGCTCAAGGAGAGAAACACAGATCATAACCAAGCTTACCGACTGATTCTGAGGGTTAAAACCCAGTTTCCATCTCGAAATAAAAAAGTATCACTTGCTGAAGAACCACAACCCACCCTGGAGAATCTTTGATGAATCTGCCTCTGAACTGAGCTTGAAGAGAATGAGACCTTTAAGAATGACCACAACCTAAAGAGATCCCCTCGGGGACCACCTGACTAGGGTCCACCTTTTTAGGACGTCAAGCTCCACATTTCTTTTTCCAAAAATTTTGTCGATTAAAATATCATTGATACGAGTTTCATCAGAATTCGAGGAGGATTCACACAACACCTCCACATCATTCCTTTTTGGTCGAGCTGCCAGCTCCACAAAGGACCAAAAAATTTCAAGGGACCATGGAAATGTGGAACAAGAAGGGATCCAGCCTTTGAATTTCCTCGAGTCCCATTCATCTAGGACAAAAGCCCAAAGTGGATCACGAGAGAGAGAATAATTTTTGGGAACAACTTTGTCCTCTTCTACAATAGGATCCGTTTCGAAGATGCCAGAATTATGTGCTACAGAAATATTCCTAGCTAAACTCAAATTCAAAAATTCCGTGATAAAAAAACCTCGAGTTTATCCAATATTATGGTATCCCTACCTTTTATTATGATGTCCCTATCAAAATTTATTACCAAAATGATAAAATTAATTGAAAACACGGTGGTCTGTATTAAAAAACAATTGAAAACACAATTGTGATTGTAACCAAACCAATATATATATATATATATATATATATATATATATATATATATATATATATATATAATTTTTGTAAGAAAGATTAAAATTATATTATATGTATAAAGATATTTTTATATTATATTTTAAGCTTTGGAAAACGTAAAAATAGGCGCTTCATTATATTTTTTATTATGAATAAGCAAATTTTTCCTAATATACTTTGTTGAGTTGTTCATAGACGAAGATAAACTATAGCTCACATATAATTAAATCTTATATAATTTAATTAATATGTGGAAAACTTATGTTTGGTGGTACACTTCTTTTAGTTTTTATTTTTAAAGCTAATATTTAAAAATTTCCATAATACATTCTTTCACTCTTAACTTTTAAAGATATTTTATAAAAAAATTAATAAGGAATAAGCATTTTTAAAAGAATTCCATTAAATTAAATTTTTTTAGAAAAATTGAATAATTGAATAAAATTTTAATATTTTAAATAAATTTTTTAAATTAATATATTTTATAAAATTTAATAAATTTGAAATAAATTTTTTACATAAAAACTTATATATTTAAATTTTATTTATTTTTAATTATCAAAAAAAAATTAAAATATTTACAATTCTCATAATTTAAATGACTTTCTAAAAATATATATTTATTAAAAAAATTTAAAATTAATTAACCATTAAAAATGAAAGAATTTGCTGAAATTTAATGAGCTGAAAGGAACTTTTGCAAATACAAACCATGCTAGTTGGCTTATGTTCCCTTCAAATATATTGGTAAAATTTAATAACATTATCCCCGTGAGGGTGGTGGTCTATCGGCAAAGATGTCATTTGTATTATCCACTTCCATTATTGGTGACTTGACCTAAGTTCAATCCCCATGACAGACGTGTATAAGAAGTATTATTTTTTATAAAAAACAAAAAAAAAAAAACATTAAAGAGTGTTATTGCATTTATATATACAATTAATATTATGGTTAGAGAATGCTATGCCCATTAAAAAAAATAGTGTTTGAATGAACTACTTATGTTAAAGAAGTCCATTTCCTTGACTTCAAGATATTTGTTGTATGGTAAGGGTTTTTATAAATAAAATTTATTTATAAGTAATATTATTTTTAGAGAGGTTCAAGGTTTTAAGTAAAAGGTGGATGTAGTGACTTTGTGTTAAATTTTATTGATAAGTATAACTCTAAATTTTAGGAGGATCATGGTTGGAAAAAGATTGCTCAACATTATACATCAATCATATAAAAAGTTTCCCACAATAACTAAAAAAAAAATATTATCCAACTCACGAGGATTTCAATGAACTACTTCTACCCTTTCTAGGGTGTTTTTAAAATTTTAAAGGAAATGATACTAATTTTTAACCATTCTATTTTTAATACTAATACTTTCTAAGTTTTGATTTTTTATATATATATATATATATATATATATATATATATATATATATATATATTTTTTTTTTTTTTCTTTTCTTGTTTATTAATCTTGCCATGTAAGAGAAGATTTAATAGATTTTTATCTTTTATATTTTATATTATAAGAATTTTTTTTTAATTAAAATAGTTATATATAATTAAAATAAAATAATATTTTTATTATTATTTGTAAATAAATAAATTTTATGAAATTAAATTTAAATTTAAAAACATTATATATATTCAAAAAATAATTTTTTATGTTGTTTCTTTTATTTTAAGTTTTGATTTACATTAGAGCTTTTTTTTTTATAAGGTATAGAAGGGGTTTTGAAAGGATCCTCAAAGTGTTTATACAGAAGAAAATCTACTTTCCAAAGTAAGACGAGATAAAACAAATAAAAAGAAAGACATGGAAGGGATTAAGAAACTCAACAATAATCCACAATAGAAGTTGGAGAGAGGGAAACCAAATCCTAAGAAATGGACCTCACTCGAGCTCAAAAAAAAAATATTAAATCACAAATAACTATCCAAAGGACAAATTCAAAATTTAAAATACCACCACCAAGCAAATTCAAATTTTAAAATGTTGCTCATAGGGCAAAAGCAAAATTCAAATTACTACCCATTGGAAAAAATCCAAATTCAAACTGCCACCCATAGGAAAATAACAAAATTCAAACTTGAACTATGGACAAAGAAGCGCTAAAAAAAAATAGCAAGAACTTAGAAATGAAAGCCCCTAAATAGGGACCCATAGAGACCTCCTCTAGACTGAAAATGGACATAATATAGAATCCAAACTGGATGGATAAGGGAAATTGAGGACTTGAGAGTAGAATCGGGATGATCAAAAATAACTAAATAACCACCAAAACTCGTAATATTTAATCTCCCTTGACCTAATACTAGATCGTAAACAACATTAGCTCCCCAAAATTGGAAACAAATTCATTAAAATTTATTACTAGAAATTGGAATTAGATCTCTTTCCCCTATTAAAAAGCTAGAAATGTTGACAATTTCCAATGTTGATCTTGAGAGCCATTGGCAAATTTTGACTCTATCTCTTTTTTTCTCTAAGCTTTAATTGATGGTCTCCCAAAATTATACTCTATCACAACATCTCAAGATTCCTTTTTATGACATCAATTTGGGGTTAAGAAATCCCTTCTCCAAGAATGGTTTTAGGGAACATGCAGGTTTATCATTTACAGGGGTCATAGGGGGAGCACTAACCTAAGAATAGTGATTATGAATCATAGATTCAAATATGGACGAGGGCACATCCCCACTTTATTCAAAATAAGGGGGATCAAATTGGGGTGGTACTTGATTTACTTCATTGTCATAGCTCATATTTGTATCTTCCCCAGTGATGCAAGGACTTCTAGGATGAGCCTACTGATTGGTATATGGGTTGGTGTACTTTCAACCCTTCTCTTGGACTGCTTTTTCCTTAGAATTTATCCATGTCCAAAATATTTTTGGTAGATTTTTCAAAGGACACTAGCCTACCAAATGATAGGCTTTACATTCAGAGCAAAAAATAGGATGGTCTTCATATATAATGGATTGAGTCAAAGACCCAAGACTCGAAATGAGTTTGATATAAGATGGTAGATTTGCTTCCAAATAAACATTTACACATATTCTTGCATAAATCATCCTAGACTTAGCTCTGATGTTGCATCAATGAGAATGAGCTCCCCCACTACTTTAGCAATACCTCAAAGGATATTTTCATGCCAATACTAGAAGGGAAAACCCAAAAGCCAGATTCATAAAGGGATAGTATTATTTTTTTGTAAATTAGAGCATAAATCTACACTTTATTTCTTGAGAAATAGGTCCTTCTTTCCAAAGAACCATGGCCCCCCACTAAAGATATTTTTAGAATCTTCTTCTAGGTTGAACTTGAACATGAAAAATTATTTGGGAAGAGCTAAAAATTCCAAATTATCCTAGGGATACCATTTAGAAAATGCCCATCTTTTAACATCATCAAGATCAGGTTGAGCCCCTAAAAACTTGCCCACTAAATTGAAGGCTTCATCCTCCATTGTTATATTCATGAAATCTTCAAGAACCTAAAGAGTGTCTTCCACTAAAGATAAATCAAAAGAAATATTTGGAGAGAAATTTCCTAGAGGAGAAGAGACCACCACTGCATTGGAAACTCCATCCTTAGGATCAAAGGGTTTGAGGAGAACCCCACCACCCTTCCATATATCAAGGATAGGACATCCACCGTAGAGTCGAACCTAAGACCCACCACCTACTCATCGTTCATGCTCCCAAGTGACTCAAAACTTACCATTTTCTCATTGGCCTTGCTCTAGAATGACCCAAAATGTACCACTTGCTCATTGAAAATGCCCTCAAGTGACCTAAAACCCACAACTTGCTCACCGGACCTATTCCCAAGCAACCTAAAACATACCACCTATTCATCGACCCTACTCTCAAGTGAACCAAAACCACATTCAAACCCCCATTCTCGCTCAAGACCTCCATCGCTTTCTGTTAAAGTTTATATTTAGAGCTTTTAGTTCTTCTTATTATTATAAATATTTATTTATTTAATTGTAATACATTATTTAGGTATTATAGTATACTTTTAACAAATTAAATGTATAGTAATTGACTCATTAAAAGGAATATAATAAAAAAATAAAAAACAAAAATTCATGTGTTAAAATTTTCCTATGTAGCAAGATAAGAACTTTAATTTTTTTTAAATTTACATGGTGGAATTGGTAGTTGCCACAAATACGAAAAGGTTTTTTGGCTTTTATGGTCATCATAGTATTCTGCACTATCCGCCCTGGAAGCCATCACATAGTTCTTCATGCAGTCCACCCTTATAACCACCATGCCACAATAATTTTAAATCTTTTACATTGTTGAAAGCACTAGAAAGGGATAAGCATTCAGTCCATTGAGGATCTACTAAGAACATTGTTTTTAAATA
Organism: Wollemia nobilis; assembly: GCA_028583015.1. Lineage (NCBI taxonomy): Eukaryota > Viridiplantae > Streptophyta > Pinopsida > Araucariales > Araucariaceae > Wollemia > Wollemia nobilis. The sequence continues at coordinate 54,084 of JAQPPZ010002275.1, forward strand.
TATCAATTTTCTATTTAAAAATAAAGAATTATAAAATAAATGCTAATAACATATAACATTTTTGTAGAGTAAAAATATGTCCTATTATTGTTATAATAGTTTTAAAAAATGATAATTTTTTTTGATAATATGGAAAGAAGGGGTTTTGAAAGGGTCCCTAAACCATTTACAAAATTACATCACTATCCAGAAGTGATAGGATAGAGCAGAGCACTAGATGAACATAAACCAAGTCCAAAAAGAAACCAACAAGAGAACACTCTCATACAAGTTGCAAAGACCAAAAGAGAAATAGGGGTGAATCCCACAAACCAAACCAACCATAAGAACCCTAAGCAAAGTACCCCATAAGAAAAATGAGATAGGTAGTAAGCCCACAAATAGCCAAAAAAGACATAATAAATAAAGGAGAGAAAATAGGAGAAATCAAAAGAGTAGGAGAACACCTTGAACTACTCAAAATTTCCAAATAAGGAGACCTAATGACCATTAAAATACCTTACCGTCCAAGCAAATTCCTCCACATAGATAGTTGACATCTTTACATTCCTATAAATGAATTCCCAAAGGCCCCTAGCAAGTAACATATTATAAATCTTCATTGAGATGCTCATAATCTCGTCTTGCTACCAAAATGAGATCATGCAAAAATATCTCTTTCCACACATTCTGTTAGAAATTCTCCTAAATAGACATGCAAAGCATTACAAGAACCATGAAGAGAAGAGTAGAACTAATTGATTTATTCCATGGACCAACTTTGTATAGATAGAAAAGTTGATCATTGAGAGTTGTTGGATTACAACTCATGAAATTTGAACTAGTCTAAACTAAGAGTTCACCTGACTCATGGATGAGTGGTAACTCAAGTAAGTCTATCCTAGTAGAGCTTAAGAGAATAATTATTTATTTTAACACCCCCCATTAAGTGATACTAGGGGTGAATGTAACAAATGAGTCTCGATAATAGGGCTTGATGAGGTAATCATGTACAATGATTCTTATTGAAAAGATGGTAAAAAAACCACATGGTAAAAAACCATCTATCAAAAAAATAAGAGGCATGTCTTTGGATGGTGAAGATTGTCCTCTTTGAACAAAAAATAAATGAGTCCTGACAACTAGCCCTTATGAGGTGCTCATATACAATAATTCTTTTGGAAGAGATGGTAAAAAACCACATGGGAAAAACCATCTATCAAAAAAATAAGAGACATGTATTCGGATGGCGAAGATTGTACTCATTGAACAAAAAATAAATAAGTCCCGTCAACTGGGCCTAATGAGGTACTCATGTAAAATGTTATTTCATATAGGAGAGATGATAAACAAAACCACATGGGAAAAAACCATCTTCCAAAGAAAAGAAACAATAAGAAGAAAGAAGAGGTGAACACCTCTTTTGTACCTTCTAATGAATTTGCCTTACCCAAAGTTTCTCTCGCAACTGAATGTAATGTAGAGAAGGAAAGGTTTAGGTGAAGATATCTGCAATTTTATTTTCTATGGGAATATAGTCTAAGTGTATATCCCTTCTCTAGATATGCTACCGAATTAAGTGCATGTGAATTTCAATGTGCTTGGTACGCTGATGCTCAACTAGATTGTGGGAAATATGAATTGTGCTCTGATTATCACACCAAAGAGTAATAGTTTTGTCATGGAAAAAACCAAATTCTCTTAGTATTTGACGAAGCCAAAGAGATTTTTGACTTGTTAAAACTGCTACCCTATATTCTAGCTTTGTATATGACAGTGCTACTGCTTGTTATTTTTTGTATGACCAAGCAATTGATGAAGAACCAAGATAAAAGACATAGCTAAAAGTTGAAAATATGTCTTCTACTGAACCTTCCCAATCAGAATCTATGTAACCAATGATATCCATGGATTTTCCTCCATATAAGATCCCAAAATGAGTAGTTCCTTGCAAGTAGTGTAAGATTCTTTTTGCTACTTGCCAATGGCTGAAATGAGGTTGATGTGAGAATCTAGATATCAAGCCAATAACATATGAAATATCTGTGTGAGTATAAGTGAGGTATAACAGACTCCCTATAAGCTGGTGGTATAAAGTAGCATCACATAGAGGACTTGTGAAGGAAGTATTTAGAGTGAATCCAAACTAAAAATGTGTAGAAGAGGGTTTACAATCAATTATTTTATACCATTGAAGAAGGTCTATAGTGTATTTCTATTGACATAATGAAATTATTGCATCTATTTTATTTATTTGAATTCCAAGTAAGCTAAATCCAGATCAACCATTCAATTTTTTTAGAAAGAGAGTCTTTGATAGTCTGAATGTGAGAGATGTCACTACCAATGAGTAGTATATCATCAACATAGAGAACAAGTAAGGTGATTTTCTCTTCATTTGTACAAATGTAGACTGTGGCATCAGAATCACAATGAGAAAAACTTGAGGAAAGAAGGAAGGAGTCCATTTTTATACCAAGCTCTAGGAGATTTTTTGAGGCCATAGAGAGATTTCCTTAGCCTAAAAACAAGTGAGGAGTCTTGAGTGAATCCAGTAGGTTGTTCCATGAATATTTCCTCTTTTAAGTACCCATGTAAGAAATCTCTTTTAACATCCATCTGAAAAACAAACCATTTTTGGGAAGTAGCTATCGCAAGTACCAGCCTAACAGAATCAATTTTGGCAACTAGTGTAAAGGTTTCAGAATAATCAATTCCTTCAATTTATGAGAAATATTTAGCTACCAAGCAAGATTTGTGTTTTTTTAATTTTTCCATCAGGTCCATACTTAGTTCTATAAATCCATTTACAACAAACTAACTTCCTTCCATTAGGTAGAGGAATTAACTCCCAAGTGTTTTTTTATTAAGGAAGAGAATTCATTCTCCATGGCATTATCCCATTTTTTAATTCCTGTTGATTCCTTGAAGGTTTGAGGATTTGTGGATATGTACTCACACATATGACCAGATTCTATGGTGTTGCCTAATCTGGATGATGGAAGATTTTGGATGTAAGAAGTGGCTTATTCAACTATGATGCGGGCCCATTTTGGCATTGCGGAAGGAGTAATTGGAGTGGTAGGGATTTGAGTTGGATTTGGGAGTATAGGATCCTCATTTTGGTCATTTTGATCATTTATCTCCAAAATGGGATCTTTAGTATATTGAGGCTCTATTATTGGATATGGGTCAAGAGAAATAATGTTGGAAGAGGATGGTTGGGGATATTTATTAGGGAATTTTTCATCAAATTGAACATTTCTATGAAAAATACCTCATGATTTGTGGGATCAAGAAGCTTGTGTGCTTTCATTTCCTCACAATAACCAATAAATATGAGTTGTCTACTTTCCTTATCTAGAGCCTTCTTTTTCTTCTTTGGGATATGTACCCAAGCAGTGCACCAAATTTTTTTAAAGAAATAGACATCAGGTTTTGAGCTAGTCCATGCTTCCTTAGGAGTCAAATGGCCAAGAGCTTTATGAGGTGTATGGTTTTGAATATAGTTTACACAGTTAATTGCCTCAACGCAAAAAAACATTGGAAGATATCTTGAGTGGGGCATACAGTTTGCCATTTCCTTTAAAGTTCTATTTTTCTTTCTGTAATGCCATTTTGCTATGGATTATGGGAGACTAAATGTTGATAAATTATGCCATGATTTAATAGAAATTTTGAGAACTCGTTATTGAAGTATTCCCCCCATTATTTATACAAATTTGCTTGATTTTTCAAGTGGCTTGATTTTCAACTAAGGCCTTGAAGATTTTGAAGTGGGATAGAACATCACTTTTGTATTTTAGAAAGTAGACCCAAGTTCTTCTATAAAAATCATCAACGAAGGTTAAATCATATTTTTCTCCTTCGAAATAAGTCTCTGGGAAGACCATCAAGTCACTATGGATTAACTCTAGAGGGGATGAGGATTTTTGAGAACCACTTGGGTGGAAAATATCTTGATGTTGCTTTACAAGAGCACCTCCAGGACATACTCCATCAATAGAAGAGACTTTTGGCAACCCTGTTACCATTTCATAGGTGTTCAATTCCTTTAGGTAGTTATAACTGGGATGTCCAAATATTTCATGCCAAATTTTGCTTTCAAGATCTCCATGTGTAACAAAACAAGAGACCCCTTCTAAATTTTTGAATCCCTTGATGTGAAATAGGTGAGTGTTGTGATCAATATCTCCTTTGGCTATGAGAGATTTTGGTTCTTGAAAGTCTCTTATCTCAACTCCTATTTATGAGAAGAGAACTATTTTGCCTTTTTTAGAAGTACAAATCTAGTATACGGAGAGGAGATTTGTAGCTATGTTTGGGACATAGAGAACATTATTGATATAACCACCATCAATGGATATTTCACATTTTCCTTTGACTAGGATAAATGATGAGTCACCAACTTCTATGCTACATGTTGAACTTGAGGAGATTGAAGTGAATGACTTATCTAAGAAGGTCATGTGATGATTTGCTTGTGAATCTAGAACCCAATATTTTGATGAAGTTTTTATAGCTCTACCTTGAACATTTAAGGCTTTTCCTATCTACTTATTTGTTTCTATATTGTGACCCTTCATTTCTACCTCTAGTTGTTGTAGTAATTTCCAACATTTGTTCACAAAATGACCATTCTTTTTGCAGTGCGTACAATTTATGGGACTTCTTTCTCTCTTTGTGAATTTTTCTTTAGTAGAAGTGGATGCTACTAAGTCTTTTGAGGAAGAGGTAGAGATCTCATACTTAACAATTTTTGTTTCCTCTCTAGTTATACTATCACAAAATTCTTCTAAATAGGGTATTTTAAAACCTGCACCAAGAGCATCTTTTGTAGACAAAAAGTGGTTGGAAAATTTTGAAATACACCATTTAATTTAGAAATAATTAGATAGATGTATACTTCTTCTATTTCATTCTTGCCACTACATTTTATTTGTGTGAGGACTTCATTAAATTTGGTGAGGAAGTCAATAATATTTCTAAATTCTTTAGGATATAATGTTGTTAACTCTGCCTCTAACTACATTGACCTTATTTGATCTATTTTACCAGACAAGTTCTTTAGTTTTTGCTAAATCTCAAATGGTGTTTTACATTCTAAAATGTGAAACCATAATATTTCATTTACATTTGATCTTATAATACCTATTTTTTCATACATCTTCCCTTTATGAATAAATATTTCATATTATTTTTCAAATTTGGGCGACTCTTCTTCTAGCAAGTGTGTGAGCCCTTTTTGAGAAATGAGATTTAATATTTTTGGTTTCCATGTGTGATAGTTATGAGGGGTGAGTGGGTAAATTGTATTCATTTTTACAAGAAATACTACAATGAACCAATATTCCCTCTTTAATTGCAAGAATTATGAAACCCCCTTTTCACTTAGAATTGGTTGGTATAGAAAACCAACAAAATAATATTCTTGAAGTAGTAGAAGCCTGACATTTATACCAAAATTTTCAAATACCCACCCTTACGTGAGGAAAAATATAAGTATATGAAGAGCTCAATACATGGAATATTGGCTATGTGAACAAGACAAACCTGCCAAACCTTTATACCAAAAAGTATCAATTACCCACCCGTACATGAGGGAAACTATTGGTAAATGAGGAGAGTAGTATGTGGAACATAGGCATTGTTTGAAAGAGATGATTGCTTTTGAGAAATTTCAATTTAAGGTGATGCTTTCAATAAGTGTATTTGAGTGAGGAATCTTGAGTGTGTATTTGATTATCTTAGTAGATGTCTTAAATAATATTTATTAAGCATTAAAACACCAAGTGCTTTTTGGAAGAATCACCTTCATAACCTAGTAGCAATTATTTCTCTAAAGCAGAAACATTTAGAAAGAAAATGTAGCTATGAGGCTCCAAAGGCAGCAAGCAGGTGTAATCAACACAAAAAAAATCCCCATCAAAATTTTATTTATGTTATACAATGTGGTCCATCATTTAATTTACCTTTATACAGTTGGCAGAGAGATAGTGAGAGGGGCTCAATGTTGTTGAAGTACAACATGCAAAAAAAGTTATAAATATTGATTTCAATAAAACCAAATGGAAATATTTTTTTTGTTGAAGATGACATCAACGTTATCTATTTTCACTTTGATGAAAAAACCAGGTAGCCTATTACTGGTAGTGTCCTTTGGATTTGTAGGTAGCCTTGTCGACTATCGTCATCTTTATGGGAACATAGGAAGAGTCATGGTGAGAACGTAGGTAGCATTTTTGTTGAGAACACAAGAAGCATGCACACAATGAGTGTCCAATGAGATAGGCAACAAAAGGAAAATATCATTCTTTGAGACGTCAATTGTCAAAGCCTACATATTTAATAAACAACAACTAAAAAAAGGAAAGCCCAATGGTTGCTTTCTACATTCGACTACAAAGGTGACGTAAGAGTGAGATCGAAGCTGCAAAATTATGCAAACAAGAAAGGATAGAGTAACCAGATATTTACGTCGTTATTTTTACTCCATGCTTACCACTCCTATGAAGTACAAGATTTTATTCTTCAAACCTTTCACAAGACGAACATAGGAAATAGAGATAAAATTTGGAGAGCGTGAGATACACAGATGAATGGGAGAAATAAATATTTTATCTTATTTATAAGGATGAGTGTCTCAAATGTGCTTGGTGATATATTTTGACCATTCTAATAGCCATTAGGTCACTGTAGTATTTCACTATAGGTGGAACCCTACATTTTAACACATGTTTGATCATCACGAATGCACTACAGGTGGAACTCAACACTTCAACATGTGCTTAAACTTGCCAATGTTTACCATTAGGTCATTGTAGTTTGTCACAAATGTACTACAGTTCAATTATTTCACTCTAAAACTTTTTTAAACTCACCAATTATGTAAGTTGATCAATGAAATAGTGTGCAAAGATAGCATGAGGTCATCGAGGAATGTGCTCGCACAATGGGAAGAGAGAGCGGCTGAAATTCGATGCATAAGACTACAGGTATCTTCACACAGTTCGATGTGCTTTGGAAACTCCTCACAAAACTTTAATGAGATGATGTTGATGAATGCATATCTCTATCGGATAGTGTAGGCAATGTTATGCAGTCTCCCGGGTGGTAGTCTTCAAGACAATTAAGGAAGAATTATGTAGTATAAACAATGGAGACTACATATGCTATGAGAAAAAGTGACATGCCCATAGTCTCAAATATGATTAGAATGAGGAGACATGATGATTGGGGTGCCTAGAATTCAAAAAAAACCTGAGGATTTTTTGAAATATCACAAAAAAAAAAGGTTAAAAAAATTAATTTTAGGCAAATATTGCTATAGCAATATGGTCAAAAAAAAATAATAGTCACTTCTAAAATAGTAGTGAAATTCCCTATTTTTAATTTTGCAGATCTTGAAGAAGACAAAAACATTAAGTAGAAATCCTTTTACATATATTTCAAAAAAAAAAATAGTTAGAAGTAACTATATGAAAAAAAAAATTGTAGACTTGAACAAAATTTAGTGAGAAGTCTACAAAAGATATAAAGAACCAGCTCCTAGAAACTTCAAGAGAGAATGCTAGAAAAATCTATCCTGCTCTGGTACCATGTTAGAAATTCCCATGAATAGAAATGCAAAGCATTACAAGAATTATGAAGAGAAGAGTAGAACTGATTGATTTATTCAATGGATCAACTTTGTATAAATAGCAAAATTGATCATTGAGAGTCATTGGATTACAAAAACTTATCAAATATGAACTAGTCTAAACTGAGAGTTCACCTGACTCATGGATGAGTGGTAACTCAAGTAATTCTATCCTAGTAGAGTTTAAGAGAATAATTATTTATTCTAACACCTTAAATCCTTCAATTTGGATACCCACATTAGTAATAAGGTTCACAAATGAGTTCTCTTCTCTATATGTATGTTGGCATTTAAAGTTTTTAAATTCAGTTAGGACCCTCCTTGATTCATCTAAAATATTAGCTATACTCCAACTGGTGGAGGATATGCCATTTATGTTACTGATGATATTAAGTGAATCTCCTTCTATAAGGACATTATTGAAATCCATCCCAGAAAGAAGGGCCAAACCTTGGAAGATCATTCTTGACTTAGAAAAATAGCTAGTTTGACTTCCAATATTTTTAGCAAATACAACAATGATATTCCCTTTATGATTTCTAATTGGACCTCTAGCCCCTACTAGGAAAGGATTACCTTTAGAATCTCCATTGAAATTAAATTTGATCCAATTTCTATGAGGAGGAGTCCATGAGATTGTTTGTCTAGGAGGAATGGTTGAGGGAATTCCGACATATATAGGCCCAAGATAGAAATTAGGGAGGCTTTAGAAGTGGGAGTAGGAGAAGGGCTAAATGGTATACTAGAAATATTTTTAGAAAGAGAAAAATGAATTATGGAACTAAATTGGGTTGGGTTTCAAGAAAGACTATAGAATACCCAATTATTGCACTCTTTTTTAGACCCTCCGTCCCCCCAAAAAATGAGGAAGGAAAAATTTCCACAATGCTCTATGCAAGGGGAGATGAAAATAAGAAAGGTGCCAATGCTCAAAAAGGTCTAAAATAGAATTAGGAGTCACTAAACAAGTCTATAAGAAATAAATAAGTGAGGAGAGAATCCTAATGTAGAAGGGGCACCCTAGAAAATATGTTGGAGGGTCTTCCAATTCAAACTATAGAGATAACAATAGTTGGCCATAATTAATCTTCTCTTTATAATATTATCCAAGGACATAATTTTAGTTTGGAGGGTAAGCCAAAGGAATAAATGCAACTTAGGAATGAGCTCTTTTGGATCAAATTTTAGAGCAAGGGAACTAGAATTTTTTTTTGCATCCACAAGATGATAAGTAAATTTAATAAAAAAATATGCCCTTCTTATCCTCCCTCAAAATTATAGAGTTTTCACAAGCATAGTTTTTGATAGATTGGGTTCTTAGCTTGAGGGTAAGGGTCTTCATGGATACCACATCATCTCAGTTTAGAAACTAACTCCTAATATCCTTCCACTTCTTTAGACCACCCACTTTTTTAATGAAATCTACCACTTTGGATTCGAAGGGCTGAGTAAGTCTAGATATAAGGGTAGAAAGAGAAGGGATCTCCTTCAGTGAAACATCCTCCAACCATGGATCTTTCCAAAAATTGATTTTTTCAAGTCTCCACTTGATGCCTCTTTGGATGAGTTTTCTAGATTTGACAATACTATTCCAGAATGTCAATCCATGGGGGAGGTTTTGATCATTCATAATTTTTTTTCTTTGTTCAAGCCCGTATTTGCAGATTAAGACTCTATCTAACCTACAATGAATGAGAAGGAAACTAGGTCATCTATTACTCCAAGTAAAATTCTTGCCTCGAGGTTCTAAGTCATAAAGTTCAAGTTGATTAACATAATTAGAGAAATCAATCATGTCTTTAGACAAGATAGGATTCCTACCTTTTTTATTATAGGGGTACAAAGGAGTGTTGAAGTCACCTACAAGCATCTAATATAAATTCAAAAAAAGAGTTTCATCTGGCTAAGAAGATCATAGAGGAGCTCATTTCAAAAATAGAGCTGGGAGAAAAAATATTTGAAATAACCCATATCTTATTAGAATATTTGCAAGAAAAGAGGATGTTAATGATTTTGTTAGAAGAGGAAATAAAAAACCAATCAACCTTCATGGGGACCCATAAATAGTGAATTTCATGAGAGGCACCATGAATATGGTTGGAAGCAAAAGTGCTTCCTTTCAAATGAGATTCTTAGCTCTAAGTAAATTATTTTCCATAAGCTTAGTTTCCTAAAGAAGAATAATGTGAGGGGATAAATCTCTTCTCATAGAGGTGAGAAGTATCTATTTGGTAAGGCTATTTATATTGTTAAAATTCCATGATAGGATCTTCATTTAGGATTTTTAGAATATTTTCTACCTCCATTTGACATAGTCAACATATATTTCTATAACTCTACTATGGTGAGAGAGGAATCCCCTTGAATTTATATCCATCCATTGATTGATTTAATTGATAACTATCTGTAATATTTACTTTCACTGCATTCCTTCTATGGTCTTTGTTCATGGGTTTTCCTACATTTTAATCCACTCTAACATCCATGGGGCATTTCTTATGAGTTCTCATAACTGGGCATGAGATAGTGTCCAAAATATTTTTTCCATTGGAAGGGAAGTTCATAGCCTTCATTAAATTGACTACCTTGCTAGGGTATCCATGGATTCCAATCATTAAGATTTTGCAAGGAGATGCCAGAGGTTGGGGTTAACCAATTAGGTTACCTGAGGAGGATGATCCTAACTTAATAGGTTAGAGGTGGGTCATTTACTCTTTGGAATATTAGTATCTATAATATAATATAAGCATTCAAATTATTTTTTCATAAAAGGTTTATAGGGAAGAGACTTAGATTGTTAGCTTACATACCTAAATGATGGTATTAAAGGATTCAGTTCTAGGAGCACCACCAACCATCTAGATAATTGAATATCATTTAATATCAAGATATTTAGCCATGAGGACCTCTTTTACATCCAACCTATCATCCATAGATTTTTTCTTAACACAAGAACTTGGCTTGTCACTTATTTTCCCCCCTTTTTGTCCAAACATTTTTAGGCTAGGAATCCTTATTCGGATAATTATTTACTTAGTGTCCAACCTTATTGAAACTTGAGCAATACAGTAATATATTGTCATACCCAATGGCTTGAGTATGAGACCCATAATCTAAAATTAGCTCAATAAATTCTAGGAAATTAGAGGAGAGGTCCACATTAATGCACATTCTTGCATACACCATCTAAGATTTGGCTCTAGTGGTGGCATCGATCATCACCAATTCTCCTATATTTTGACAATTGTTCTCAAAATATCATCATGTCAAAACTAGAATGGTAGGCCTAGAAACCTAAACCATATGGGGATAAAGTAAAGTTTTTGCATGTCAAGGTCAAAATCCACCCCCATAACCATAGAAATAATCTCCTTTTACCCATGGTCCACCACCTAGGATATGATTCATGTATTCTTCACCATTGAGCATGATAAGGAAGAAGCCTTTAGGAAGGGCATGATCTCTAAAAAATCTCTAATACACCATTTAGTCAAGGTCCATCTTCTAAAGGTATCAATATTAGGTAAAGCTCTTATGAATTGCCTACCAGGTTAAAGACACCTTCATCCTTATTTAGGTCCATGAGATCACAGGGCACCATTAGGGATTGTTTAGAAGGAGAGAGGTCATAGAATCCCATAAATAAGACTATTTTCTTAGAGAATTTTGCAACAACATCCATGAAGAATCCCGTAGTAGGTTCAAAAGGAAGGATAGGCCTGATGGTTCCTTATGGCGGTGTGAATCCGTAGGTGATGCTAGAGAATCTCTAGATACACCTAAAGGATTACCTTGTGGATTACTAGCCCCAAAGACCTCCATATAACCAAGTACTCCACCAGCCATAGCAAAACCAATTACAATCTCTCCACATGCTTGGCTCCTATTCTCCTTCCCACTCACACATTTTGAATAAATTTTTACTCCATGAACCCATGGGAATCATGTATGCCAATTTTTCAATACCACCTATATCTCTTTGTTGCTTGACATTGCTCATGCCCTATCACTTCTCCAATATTAATCTCGTTCACAACCCTAACATTAGTCAACCACTACTCAATACTTCTCTAGCACTGTTCCTCTATTGCTCACCTTCGTTTCCCTAAAACTACTCAACTATTGCTCCACTACCCTAGCATTGCTCCACTATTGCTCACCTCCCTAGCACTTCTCAACACTACTCAATACTACTCTAGCACTCCTCCACTATTGTTCACCTTCACTTCCCTAACATTACCTTTGTTGCCCTGCACTACTCAAGCACTGCTATAGTTCTTACATTTTAAATAAAATCGTAAATAATTATAAATGTAATTAATACCAAAATGTTAACAAATGGGTGAAATCATCCTTAATTTATTAAATATTTCAATTTAAAAAAATGAGGCCTAAATTTAAATTTAGGAAAAAAGCTGGACAAAATTCAATTCTATATAACATAAAAAATATTAGAAAAATGTTTAAATTAAGATATAAATATTATAATTTAAAAATAAGAAAATAATATAATTTTTAACATGTATTGTTTTGGGTAGAAAATTTATTTATTTTTATTAGGTGGAAGAGGGGATTTTGAAAGGGTTCTAGAACCTTTTATAATGGGGTTTTAAAAGGGACCCCAAACCTAAATTTGGTCATAATGATATTCAATGAAAATAAAAGAACATAAAAGAGGTTGTCTTCCCAAGGAGAACTAAACCTACATATAATAAAAATGATCTGGCATCTAATATTCAAAATGTGAAACTAGCATCCAATTAGGGTTATGCATAACGGGTCACCCCAAAATGTATTTATAAAAATTTGGTGAATTAGTTTTGATTCAGGTGACTAGTGTCTGAAAACATTAGAAGATTCACTATTATTAGGGATAATGTTGGAAATTCAAACTTAAAATGGTCATTATTATAAAATTGGGGTGAATCAACCTAAAAAATATTTGCACCTAGAAATTTTTGGCTAATGGGACCTAGTCAAGGATCCCAATTATTACCTAATTCCAAATTTTGAAAATCCTAATTTTAGTCAATTTGGTGATAAATAACCGCTATGCATAATATTGCATCCAATAGAGACCCTACCAAAATTGAAATTTAAAAGCTAGGTGCTTAGATTTGATATTTGAAATTCTCTTGTCCAGTTGAATATATCATACCTAATGGGAGAACCTACCAATTTGGAATAAAATTGGGTGCCCAGATTTTGAATGTTAAAAATTTCCCTCCCATATGAAAATTCTTGCTTAGCAAGAGAACCAAACACCTCAGACACTAGCAAAAAAATAGGTTTTGAAAGGAACCCAAAAAATTGAAGAGAAGCAAGCCTCTAATAGAGGAATGCAGTGGCATGCTTAAAAGAAGATGGAAAAAACTACCTAGTAAGAAAACTAAACCAAACACTCAATCATTAACTAAGAGAAATATGCCAAGGTTAATGCATTTACTAGAAAGAATGAAACTCAAAACATCCTATCTAAACTAGGAGATCAAATACACTAACCACAAAAAAATTGCTTAGGCTTACGTTTTAGTTGGAAAATTAAAATTTGAAACATTCTACCAAAAAATGAGATAACATCACAACTGGCCAATATATCCACCCATTGGGCTCAAGAAACTATTTAAATCTACCAAAATATACCAATGAAGAAGGTCGTAGGGTCAAAGCAACCTTACTCCCTCAAAACCTAGATTTGGATCTACCACACTACCTAGCTATGAAAAAAGGTAAACCAAAGAAGTCCAAGAAAGAAGTAAACCCAAGAATACCCCCACCACCTGAAGATCTTCACCCAAAATTTAAGTGAGCAAAAAGTAAAAATCAAACCTTCAATAAGGTTAGCAAGACTACCTTCCAAAATAGATAAACCAAATACCACCCCTAACAACCTATTGATATGCTAGACACAAGGATCGATAACAAGAACCAGACAATGAAAAAGCCCAAGGTCTCTCCCTAGTATATACTTCAAAGAGAGGGGCAAAGACCAAAGGAATATAGAGGAGAAAAACTCATTTATCTAGTACCCATAACCAAAAAACAAAGAACCAATAGGACAACCACACCTACCAAACATGGGGCCAACAACATGAAACTTTCTCGAGAAGACAACAACGAAGCCCAAGGTCTCCCCTTGGTATTATCTTCAAATATGGGCAAAGACCAAAAGAATGTTGTAGAGAAAAACCCATCTATCAAGCACCCACATCCAACAAACAACCAATAAGACAACCACACCCACCTAGGAGTCAACAACATGAATATTTCTGGGTGAACAATGATGAAGCCCAAGGTCTCCCCCTAATAATAATTTCAAAAATATTGGCAAAGAAAAATAAAACCAAGGAGAAAAAATAACTCTCCAGCACCCACAACCAACAACAAGCAAAATGAAGATCTTCCAAAAACCCCAAAAAAACCAACAACCCAAAATGAACAAATCCAACATTCCTTTGAACAACACAACCAACCATTGCGGTTCCTTCAAATGATCCAATATTTCACCTAGCCCCCCAATAGTAGTTCCTTTAGCTGATCTAACATTCCACCTAGTAAACCACTAGTAAACCAAACTACTACTGTAGGGCCAAGTGCCAAATTAGTTCTCCACCCAAAAGGGCATCCATCAAGTTGCAAATCTTTGTTTTACAAAAATCCTAAACCTACATCACAACATATCAATGCTTAAATAGGCTTAGACCTACTCAATCTCTTTCAATAAGTTTAATTTAAAATAAAATACAATTATAACCAAAATGTTACATTACATTCTATAAATTAAGTGAACTTCAATAGCTACTAAATATAGTCTATTCACTCCACATAATAAAGACAAGTTCTAGCAACACTTGGGTTTCGTTTATAATATTTAAAAGGAACTCTTGGTCATCAAATATGCCTAGGAAAGGATTTGGGTAAGTGTATGCACCCTAGAACTGGACCAACATTGAAAGGCCAAAGGGAAGAGATGCCCCTCGTGCCAATATTCGGAGAAAGGCCTGCTCCTATGCTAAACTACTTTGGTGTTTTGAGATAAGGGATGCAAGAAAGAGATAAAAAGAGCTAGGGTTAGAGAAAGAAATAAAAAAGGGGTAAGGGAAGAGAGATCGATAATTTAAAGTGGGAGAGAATAGGAAGCACGATCACTAACTAACAACTTGAATAACAGCAAAGAACACCAAGAATAAATGAAAGAAACGCCACATTAACTTTCCTATGTATCCTCTGAGCGAGCTCCAGGATTCTCCTTCTCCCTTTCATTGAAATTTAGGGTTCATAGTAACGACGATTAGGACAAGCGAATATAACAGAAACCACAACCCACCAGGTAGCATAAAAGAAAACCAATATAGCGTTTTTCCTCTCCTATGTATCCTTCGGGCAAATTTCAGGGTACAGTCCCCAATCGCACACCGAATTCAAGATTCAGAGTTACAGTATGCAAATGAAGAAAGACAAAAGAAATAAACATAGAAGGCAGCATACAAGAGAGAAATTGAGCCCAAAGTTCTTTAGTATTAATCGCAGGACATCAAGTTATAGCAGCTTTCTAGGTTATAGCAGCTTTCTAGCAAAAAGTTCCCCCCTTCTTACATTACAATGTCTGGGTTTTTATAGAGGACCCGACCCTCTGAGCCATAATTACACAAGATGGAGGAGTACATCCTCGAAAGCTGAGAAGTCGGCCCTTCATGGCTCTCGTGACTGAGCTTTCATATCCTTTGCCAAAACTAGTAGCTGCGATCGGGTCAATCGGGGAAATACGCATTAATGAGCCGCCTGAGCATCCTCGGCTTCTGGGTGTGGTGCTCGAGTGGCCACCATGCTCGTCGGGCTCTCCTTCTGGAACTGATACTTCATTTCCAATTGCCAAAAATGAGCAGCGGTCTTACCGAGCACGTAAAAATGCATTTATGAGGCACTTGATCACCTCGAGAAAATACTCGATCTTGGAACATGTGCCCTTGAAGCGCTTCGCAAGATGTTCATTTGCAACTTTGCTTCGCAATGGACTTGTGTCGAAGCAATAACTCCTCCTTGATTTGTACTTCACAAAATGGAGCTTCGCAAAACTGCTTCGGGGGGTGTGAGTGTCGAAGCATATTTCCTTTGCAAAATGGGCCTCTTCATTCCTCGCCGCTTCGCTGACAAAATTGCTTCACTGATGCCTTGGAGAAATGCTTCGCTGTGATCCTCTTTCAAAACTATGGTTTGGGAAGGTTTCGGCCGAAGCAATTGCCTTCAAAAGATGTTGCATTCTTTATGGCCACTACTACTTTGGGTGAAAGTACTTCGCATGAAAGATGGCCAAAGCAGATGCTTCGCAACGACTTTCGACGAAGTAGAAATGGTTTGTTGGTGCAGGGGGGCAAATTGGATGCTTCGGTGGCTTTTCGGTGAAGTGTTTTCAGTGTTGTGCTCCTTCAAATCCCGCTTCGCAAAACTTTTGCCCGAAGTAGCCTTTTGAAATGCTTCGGGTGCGAAGTAGTTTTCATTCTTCTTCCTTCATATTTTTCCTTTGGCAACACCACTTCACAAAAATCTCGCCCGAAGTAGCTACTTGAAATGCTTCGGGCCCGAAGTAGTTTTCTTGCCTTAGCTAATTCGGTCCACGGTCTTTCTTCGGTGAAGCTGTTCTTTCGAAATGCTACTTGAATTCTGCTTCACAAAACTTTTTCCCGAAGTAGCCTTTTGAAATGCTTCGGCCATGAAGCTCTCCTTTACGCCTTGCTAGAATTTTTGCCTCGGCAATGCTGCTTCGCAAGGTTTTTGCCCGAAGTAGTTTTTTGAGGAACTTCGGGCCCGAAGCTCTTTTTGCCTTTCTTGTATTCTTCTTCGGCAACGCCGCTTCACCAACTTTTGCCCAAAGCAATCGCTGGAAATGCTTCGGGTGCGAAGTTCTTTTCATACTTCTCTTCTTTCTTTGGCGAAGCTATTTTCCCTAGCTTGTTCGGCAGTGAAGTTCTTTCTTCTTCATCTTATGTACAAAGGGGTGGCAAGGAAAGCCAAAATTGCTGCAACTTACAAATATTTAAAAAAAAACAACCAAAAGAAATACTTTACAACAAAGAACACTATACAAAGTTTTGATTTTTTTCTACCCCATTGTGCAATGTGACAAAATTGTCAACATTCTTGGCGGCTCATGGGGCAACGAGCTCGTCTCGATGGAAGAACCCTCAGCTTTGATCCATTGGGCTAGAGTCACCTCCAGACCCTTCTCCCTTTTCCACCTCTGGGGGCGCTTCCACAACTTGTTCTCCTTCTTCTTCTTCTTTGTCTTCTTCTTTTGCTTCTTTTGATGGCATGGCTTCCTCTGGTGCGGCTTCCTGTTGTGGCGATGGGACAAGATGATCGTGGATTTTCCTCATGGTTTGGCGGACGTGAGCCCAAACACCTTTTTGAAATGGCTCTTGGTCTTCGAGTGCCTTGACCAAAACATGGAACCGATCAATCTGCCCAATGTCAGCATGTTTGATTCTTACACTTAGGTCATTCAAGTAGGCCATGATTTTGCAGTGTCTCAGAATGAAGTCGGTGACCTATTTTTCTTTTATAGGCTCTTCCCACTCATCTATTTTTGAGACGTCACTTTCAAAATGGAGCCATTTCGGCTTGAGTTCTTCCTTGGTGAGAAGGTTCCCATCATCATCCATGAAACTCGAGAAACCCAAGGAAGAAAGATCTTCGAAGTAACCCATTGATGCATGTTGCTCATGCTCAAATATATCCAGGAGGTCCTTCGCCTTCTACGCTTTCCTCACCTTGGAGAAGAAGGCACGAACTATGGCCTAGGTTGTAGACCAATCCCTAGCCATTCGACTCATAGCAGGGACCTACAAGTCCTGATATCTAATACTTTGGACCTCAAAAGCCATCTTGAGTCACCTTTTGATTTTTTGGATGACCTCATCTACTATTGGCCCCTTCTTAGCAATGGCATACTAGGCTTCGGTGACATAGATTAAAGTTGATAGGGCACTAGAGGCCCGAGACCTGAAACCTTTGAGCAAGTGTGAGCGAATCTCCTTGATTCTGCCTCTATCAAACAGCTCCAAGTTTACCTTTTTGAACAACTATTGTTGTGTCTGCAAGATTTTGCTTTCGAGCTCCTTGGCTTTTAGCTCATTTTTGGCCTATTTTTGTGCTTGGTGCTCAGCTGAACACTACAATTGTAGTATCTTCTATTTCAGGGCATGTGTTTCCTTCTTCATTAGCTTACACTGCTTCTATGAATCCTCCAGCTTGGAGTGGATTCTAGCTAGCTCTTCCTCCAACTTGATGTTGGTGCTCTCTACTTCAAACCTACGCTGATTAGCAATATTCGCATGCGCTCGAAAAGTCTCAATTTTGACATGCATGGATGCGGATTCATTATCTATATTCAAATGTTCTAGGTCCTTGGTCTTCTCTTGGTAATCATAATCTACTGGAGTCATTTCATCCAGAGGCTTCTGGACCTTAGGGACCTTCTTCACTTTATGTAACTTTCCGGCCTTCAAATCGAAGACAACGCATTTTTCAATCTGGGCCATAGATCGCCCTCTCTTCTTCCTTGCCTCCTTCAACATTTTTTCTGTATTTTTTCGAGCTAGGAGTAGCTTCTCGGCTAGAGGGTGTTCCTTTATCATGGAGAGTTACGACTCAAATAAGGCTGGATCTCTAGCCGAAGGGGTAAACAAATACAAAGAATGAATGGGGGATGCCTCACCAGTAGGTTCAACGATAGGTGTACTAGGAGTCCTAGTGAGTGCAACAATGTCTTGTGAGGTAGGGGAATGAAGAACAAGGTTCGGCGATGTGGTGGAAATAGAATTGTACCGACTTAGTGATTCGAGTGGAGTGGGGCTAATGGGATTGATGGCAAGAGGCAACATGTGAGGAGGTGACTGACTTTGTGAGGGAGGGAGAGACTGATGGGGAGACTCGGTCGAGACCATGGTGGGCATGTGAGAGACTAAGGCAAAGGGTGGAGAGTGCATACCTACGTGCCCTTCTGGCAGAGCATTCATGGTGACTTCTTGCGTGATTGGCTCTTCCTCCTTTTGGGCTTCAACACTCTTGACCTCCACAACTTCTACTTTGGGGTCTCCCTATTGTTGGAGGAGCTCCTCCACATCAATGACATCTATGTCTGGGACCATCTCGGCACTTGGTGGCCCCGCATCTTCAATATTTGCTTCGACCAATGCTGATGCAGGTTGTTCAGCAGGAGCACTTGGGAGCTTTGTGCGGGGTCGCTTTGGGTGGCTCGGAGGCACTTGAATTTGCTCTTGCCTCTTTCTTTTCTTTCTCTCCAATGGTTTCTCTACCTCTTCGATGCTTGTGTCATGGCTTTTCGATGGTCCCTGTGGTAGTGCCACTAGTGAAGCTTCGGCTTCTTCCTCTTCCTCTTCTTTCGAGGTATCTTCAGCTCCTCTTGGGCTTTCACCCGATCCTGGGGTAGCTGGGGGAACAAAATCTGCAAAGGATATAGACTTCCAAGTTTCAACATTGGCTTCATAAAGAATTGCGAAGTCTTTATCTGCTACCAAGAGTCCATAAGAGTTCATATTTTGGTGATGGACTCTCATTATCCACCACTCCTAAAGTTTTTCCTCGCTCCAATTCTTCAATTCCTCCTTTAAATCATCCTTTGCCTTTCTCCAAAATGTGGAGCTTGGAGTTGGGAGGGGGTACTGGTCAGGGTCAAACTCGACCTCCATGGGGTAGAACTCATGCCAGGGAGGCAATGTCCTCATTCTCTCCAAATGCCACTCCAGATCCTTCCCATTGGGATTATTCCTTTGTTCCACAATTTTGGGGTGGGGGCAGATGTGGAAATTCTTGAATTTTAAGTGATCCCTCATCACTCCCAAGGGATCATAGAGCCATTGTTGAGGAATCTGGAGTAGGCAAAAATCGGCAAGCTTTTCCTCCAGGAAAATGCTCTGTTTCAAGGCAAAGACTTTGATTACACCCATCCTGAAGGGGAAGTCACAGGTATGTGCCCATTTTTGATCATGGTCGTACACTAAATTTGTAGCGTCGCTCTGTCGAGCGACTTCCAATGCAAACTGATATTTAGAGGGGTAGACTGGTAACAGGAAGGGCTTCCCTATGAAACCAAATAGGTGAATCACCAGTCCCTATGTCAATTGGAAAACATCTCCCCTTTTTTCTTGCACCACTCTATCTCTCAAACTGAGGGGGACCCGAGGGCAAGAACCCTTCAACAAATGCATAGTGGGTCCCAAAAATTGTTGGTTAAAAGAATAATAGGACTCTGTCCTCAATAGGAGGGGAGTCCACTGGTACACTGACAGAGGATTTCCATCCTCGCCGCTTGGAGAAATGGTGATATGGGGGAATCGCTTATGAACCTGGTAGAAAAACAACTAGACAAGAAAAGAATAGGGTGCGAAGTACTGGCCCGTTGCTGAATTCTTCATGCTGGTGAGCCTCGTGTGCAAGGTTCGGGCCACCCATTCCACCCAGTCAAAGAAAATTGGGTTGGTGTTTGGTCTTGAAGCATCAGGGGCATAGAATTCCCCTCTCAAAATACATTCGGCCAAAGACACCTGCTAGGGTTGCACCGAAGCATCTGTCGACAGGCCCACCACCCATGCAATGATGGAGAAAATATCGATGTTCTTGAAGGCCGCCAAGGGTAAGGGCATCTGGGGCAGCTTGCTTGAAGGTAGCCCACTTTTGAGGTTCTCGCGTAGGAATTTCAATATGTAGCTGTTAGAGGTGAACCTCTCCATTTGTTCGCTTAAAATGACGTTGCGAACAGAATAGCCCTTGGGTGGACCTTGCTGTGGCGTGAAGGCTGCTTGTACATCTTCCTTCAAAATGGAAAACAATTTATGACCCGAAGCATCCAACACTTTCTTGGATGCAGGCTGGTAATTCTGCACGATAGCATAGATTAGTTCGGGACAATGGTGAGCAGGCGGGGTCAAATACCAGTAAATTTGAGAGTAATATGTAGTAGCTCTCTTATTCTCTGGGGTGAGTCTGCTCATCATAAACTCTATGGTGCATCGGAGGTCGGACACACCCTTAGAGAGTTGTGTGTCTCTAATCTTCTCCCACCCATCAATTGGTGGTTCTACAAGCTGCTCCTCCTCAGAGTCGTCCCCTTCTTCTATCGGCTACTTTTCAGGGCGAGGGGTGAGACTTATCTTCTTTGGAGTATGCTTTTTCTCTTCCTTGCCCTTCTTTGTTTTTTTAGGGCCTGCAACTTCGGGCTCTTTTCCCTTCTCTTTGGAGTTTTTCTTCCCCATGTTGAAAATGATGGCGGTAGAGTCCTTGATACAGAGGGCTTCAATGCGAAGGGCTTAGATGCAAAGGGTAGGAGAATTGCAGAGTAACCGAAGGCTCTTAGTCTTGCATGAATTGATGGATAACTAACCTCCCTTTTGCTAGAGCTTCACGTTTTATAGCCTAAAAAGGTAACTACCTCAATTTATGGCACCTACCAAATTTAAATTAATGCTTCGGATGGAGGAAGTTGCCTTGCCCTTTGATTGGCTCTGCAGTAGCGTAGTACACGGGGCCACGCGCTTTGGTAATCATGAAATGCAAACTACTGCCACCTCGTACCTCGACATGGATTTTTACATTAACCGAATCACCTTGGGATGTGCTCTGCCACTTTTGCCTTAAATTCATCCACTTTGAACTCTTTTCAAGGTTGCTGTCAACACGTTCTTTGAGGCACATTTTAAATTCTCCTGTCTCGCATGTTGTTGGTTCGACGAAGTTGAAATCAACATTGAAAATGCTTCACGGTGAACCTTTGGTGCGGACTACCTTTTGACACTTCGGGCCCGAAGTACTTCTCCTTCGCCGTGCTTTGCGAGGACCACCTATCAAAACTTGTGTTCTTGAAAACTACTTCGCAAAGGCCCCTTTTAAAATCTACTTCGCAAAACTTCTACCCGAAGTAGCTACTGGAAATGCTTCAGGTGCGAAGCTCTTTGCAACTGCTACTTCGCATCAAAAGTCCCCGAAGGAGATTTTGAAGTGTAGTACTTGGCTTTTGCAATCTCGGAACAGGATGTATATACAAATGAAAATTATATACAAAAGTACATATACATTTTTTTTTTTACAAGAGAAATAGTGTTTTACCTCAGCGGTGAAAAGTCTTCAGATGAAGACCATTGACAGAGATCGGCAAAACCTGGCCATATGCATCTTTGAGGATGAAAGAGTTGGCCGAGTTTACCTTTACAATTTTGAATGGCCCATCCCAGAAGGCGTCCAGCTTGTCGTGATTCCTAGGCTTGGCCTTCTAGGAGTCCCACTTCCATACCAGATCTCCCACTTTGATCGGATGATTTCCTTTTGAACCAATCTCGGGTGATCTGAGCATGCCTAGCAAAGCTCTGGTAGGCTTCCTCATGATCTTCCTCTAGCTACAACAACTGAGCTAATCTATTTTCCATTGGACTAACTCCATCTTCTTCTTCTAACAGCTATAGTGCAAGGATCTCCACATGGGTGGGTAAGATGGCCTCCTTGTCGTAGACCAGGGCATAAGGTGAAGTCTTGATTGACTTCTTGATAGAAATTCGATCGGCCCATAAGGCACGATCTAGAAGGAGATGCCAAGTCCTTTTGTTCATCTCTATGAGCTTTCTTAGCACCCTCAACAAGGTCTTGTTGGTGGATTCTGCCAATCCATTGCCCTACGGATAGTAGTTGGAGGAGACTTTATGATATATCCCATGTTTGTAGAAGAAATCATTGATTTTGGCGCCTAAAAAACCAGGACCATTGTCCATAATAATTGCTTCGGGAATGCCGAACCTGGTGATCAAACCCTCTAGGAAGGCGATTACAGTCTCTTGATCCACATGTTTCGTAGGGATCGCTTCAGCCCACCTGGTGAAGTAGTCGATTGCGGTCAGGATGAACTTATGTCCCACGGAGGAGTTCGACGATATGGCCCCTATGAAATCTAGCCCCCATTGTTGAAAGGGTGTCTCTACTTGTATCGAACGAAGGGGCATCGAAGCATTTCTGCTTCATCCGATGAACTTTTGACATTGCTCACATATGTAGCAAATGGCGAAGGCATCAGTGAAGAGAGTGGGCCAATAATAACCCACCTTGATTATCTTTAGTGTCGTTGTTCTCCCTGTGAAGTGACCTCCAGATAGTCCTGAATGAAATTCTCCCAGGACTCTCCTTTTATCATCATCTTTTATGCACTTAAGAAGGACACCATCAATGTTCCTAAAAAATAGGCCTTCGGGGCACAAAGTATATCGGGTGGATCGCATCCTGAAATGCCTTCGCTGTGAAGCATTTAGATGTGAAGGACATCTATCAGTGTTGAAGTATTCAACTATTTCACTAACCCAATATTTCTCATCCTCTTCTTGGTTGGTGAAGCATTCTTCTGCTAGTGAGTCATCCCACTGAGATTCTATAGCTTCGACCGCTACGCTCTTCGCCAGTTCTTGACATAATGCACGATCGCAAACCAGTTTTGTGGGCTTGATCTCAATGTCAAATTCTTGTATCTTGTTCACCCAACCGGCTCTCTTACTTCCCAATTCTCCTTGGATGATGAAATTGCACACGTCGGGGTGAATGAAAAAGATCGTAACCCGACTTTGGGAGATGAACTGCTTGAACTTCTTGAGAGATTTCATTACCGCATGCACCTGACGTTCTATGAAATTGTATTTCTCTTCATGGGGATTGATCACCTAGCTCAAAAATGTGATGGGATGCTCTTCACCGTCTTCCCCCTTTTGTGTCAGGACCGCAACATAGCTTTTGGGTTCCCCTATGGCATACAGGATAAAATCTTGACTATAGTCAGGGTTGATTAGGACCGGCACCTGTGCAATTCAGGCCTTAATCTCTTCAAATGCCTCCTTTCTCTCTTCCATCTAGATGAATTCGGTGCCCTTCTTCAAAAGTTTGGACATCGACTTGATGACTTGGGCGAAATCGGGGACAAACTTCCTCATAAAGTTGATCTAGCCGAAGAAATATTGAAGTCCTTTCTTGTCTGCTGGGAGTGGGAGTTTCGTTAGAGCCTCGGCTCTGTCGGGATCTACAGTGAGGCCCTTTTTTGATATAGCATGTCCCAACAACTTCCCTTCACTGACTATGAATATGGACTTCTTTGGATTGATTGAAATGCCAAACTCTCGATATTTTTCAAAAATCTATTGCAGATGTAAGGGGTGATCCTCCCTTCTTCGGGAGAAAATGGTCATGTCATCTAGATAGATGATGATAACCTTATTCAGAAGCTCGCCAAAAGCTAGATCCATCACCCTCTGGAAAGTGGCACCAGCATTCAAAAGGCCAAATGGCATTCGTTGGTAAGAAAATGTCCCCCACTTGGTGGTGAACGTTGTTTTATGCTGGTCTTCATTCCTAACCCAGATCTGATTGTATCCAGAGAAACCATCGAGTAGGGAGAAGCATTGAGCTCCAGCCATCGAGTGCAAGATCTGATCGATTTGTGAAAGAGGATAGTGGTCCTTGAGAGAATCCTGGTTCAGGTTGCGAAAGTCCATGCATAAACGTATATCTCTGTTATTTTTTTTGATGGGGACTAGGTTTGCTACCCAAGAAGAATGTTTGATGGGATAAATTATCTTTGCCTCGAGCATTTTTAGGAGTTTGGCCTTCATCAGGACCTCGATCTTTGGGTTAACTAGCCTTTGCTTCTATCAAAAGGGCTTGACTCCCTCCTACAACTCAATTGTATGCTGGATTAGTTGTCGATCGTATCCCCTTAGGTCTTGATAAGACCAAGCCACTGTGTCGGGATACCTTTTGCATAGAGATCGGATCTGCTCTAGCTCCTTCGAAGTGCAATCTGTTCCAACTTTTATTGCTTTTCCAGGCTCGAGCTCCAACTCTTGATACTGCTTGGCATTAACTTTGATCCTATGTGAAACTGCTCGATCATTCTGATCAAAGAGGCTTTCCAGAGTAATCAATCCTTTAGGAAGGTGGTTATTCTTCAATTGAACTAGCCCTTCATATTCCTCACCATCAGGGCTTCTGCTTTCGACTGTGGCTGCTTCTTGAATCATGAAATTCACAATCTGCTCATCATTGTCAAAGACTTGCCAATGCAGATCTTTGTCTGGGACAGAGGGTCTGTAGATCATTCTCATAGCTTTGGGCTTGTGCACCATGTCTTCTATTGGAGAGTACTTGGCTGCGATGGATGCCAGAACATCAGCATGTCGGTTCTTTTCTCTTGGAATAGACTGTAGATTGAGAGATTCAAACTGGTCGAACAAGTCCCATACCCTATTTCGATATGACTTGAGATAATGCTTCTTTGAAGTGCACCTGTTTGTGACCTGGTTGCATACCAGTTTAGAATCTCCAAAGATTTGGAGGTGCTTTATGCCTAACTTGTCAGCCTTTTTGAGTCCTAGGCATAATGCTTCATATTCTGCTGCATTGTTGGTGCAACTCCATATCAACCAGTAGCAATACTCATTTTGCTCTCTGAATGGTGCAACTAGAAGAATCCTTGTCCTGGCACCATTTTTACATCGGGCACCATCGAAGAACAACTTCCATAGTCCTTCTTGGGCACTTGTTCTATTCTCTGGTTGGGCGTGTTTTTCAGGCTTGGTGATCGCATAACATCCTATCTCGGTCTCTACCATGGCGTTAAAGTCTTCCAATGAGAACTCATCTTCATAACTTAGTTGAGCAAGAGACTCCTCGACCAGGTCCACCTGCTCTACTTCCTCCACTATTGCATTCACTAGATCACTACTCTCTTCTTCGGACATCTTCTACACAAGGAAGGAAGAAGGCTTTTCATTGTAGATCTTCACCTTCTTTCCTTTGAATGGAATCTCTAGATGAGAGTAATCCATAGATAGATATCCGCCTAGCTTTGCTGTGAATTCCCTTGACAAGCACATACTAAAGTATGGCTCCAGGTCGATGACCACTACCTCTTGTATGACCATGATCTGAGGCATCTTATGTAGTCGAATAGGAATGTCATTGATCACTCCTATAGTATTCACTGGGGTACCATCCAACTGGAGTACGCCCTGGCTGCTTCATGTATATTCCATCCCTATTTCTTTGTATACTGCTTTTGGCATGACTGTTGTCATGGCCCCAGAGTCGATCATACAATTATGTACAATATACCCTTCCATCTGTAGAGACAGGTAGAATGGAGGTGGTCTATTCTTCCCCATAATGGATGTGGATAGGGTCTGCACAAGAGCAAGTGGTGCTGCATTTTTTGCTTTAGTCATCTTCAATGATTCTTGCAGTAGGTCCACTTGTCTAGGTAGTTGTAGTGCATCGTACAAGCTGATCTTGGCTGGAATCCTCTTTAACTCCTCTACAATGTTGTATGCCAGGGAACTGAGCACCTCGGGTTCCTTTCTTGGCTCATATCTGGTGCGATACTGCTCCGTAGCTTCAACTCTTTATCGCTTAGTCAGTGAAGGAAACTTGAGCTTTTCCCTAGCCTGCTCTTTAGTTTTTGCCTAAGGTGGTTCAACAGAGGCCTTTTGAGTCTTTTCTTTGATCGGTGTAGGTGAAGGAGCTTCGTTCAGGGCTGAAGAAGATGATTGTCCCTTCTCGGGTCGAGCATGCACTTTTAAGGGAGCCATCTGAGTAGCATCCAGGTTCTAACTCATTTTCCTAATGACGTTGACTTGATCGACATGACTACTGCTCACCAATGTTTGTACATAGTGTTGATGCAACATGCAGGTATTCTCTTCATGTAGATCATTGCATATAGAGCACCAATATACATAATCAAAAGTTCTCGAAGCTTCATCAATCGCAACATTTCTCATCGAAGCCTTCCCTTGCTAGACTGCTTGGTCTTTGGTAAGCATAGGAATAGGATAAGACCTCCTCGATAGAAATTCTTTTTGCGCTTGCTTCTTCTTCACAATGGTCATGTCATTGGACAACGTCTGAACTGTGGAGTTCATATACTACATCTCTTGCAAAATTTTAGCTTGCATATCATCGAATTTTGGAACAAGTGGCAATGAAGCCATATTCGGTATTGGAGGTAGGATGGGGGGGTTGAAATGGTGCTGGTAGTATAGGGAATGCCGAAGTGACAGTAGACTACAAAGTTGAAAATATGGGAAAATCAATTTATGGAGCGATGATTTGAGACACAATAGGATTTAGGTTCCAATATGAGATCGGGAGTACATGGGTTGTAGAGATCTATGAAGCGAATACACTTACATACTGGGATTGAGGGAATTCAAGAAGTATTGGCATCGAAATCCTTTAGGGAAGCTTGCCCACATCTATCAAATCCATTTCTGCCCTCTTGGCTAACTCATACAACTTGAGAAAAGTATTTATGTTAGAATATCTTACCATGATACTAATATCAAGGTTGAAATCCTAAAGGAAATGGTATGCTACAGCTTTTTCGGTTGGCTAAAGTCCAACTGGTACTCTCTGCCAGGTTCGAGCAAACCTAACATTGAAGTCTACGATATCTTCTTATGGATGTCTCTTGATTGATGTGAACTGATGCAGGAGAGAGGTGGGGTCGGATGACTCATTGAAGCTTCGCATCAACTGCCCGACTAATTGGTCCCATCCCATAATAGTACCAGGTGGTAAAGATCTATACCAGTAGAGGAGTTTTCCTCTAAGGTAAAGAACCAGAAGCTTTACCATAAATTGCTCCTTTGTGATGTCATGGATCGTCGCTAGAGATATTATGTCTTGGATGTGCTCCAGAGTAGTTTTACCAGTTCCATAAAATGTTGGGATCTTCTTTATAGCAACAGGTGACACTTGCCCTTGTCCTACTAGAATTAGTGATGACAAAGAATCCCATACTGGGAACAACCTAGGTGGTGGTTGCTACTGCATTTGTTGTTGTTGTTGCTGCTGTTGTGCCATACTTGCTCCTGAAGAACACAAGCTTATACTAAGAGGGGGGGTGAACAGTATAAGACCGCTTTTTACTTTTTCCTTTGATTCAACTTGCAGTTCAATATTATGCAGTGTAAATAAAATAGTATCAATAGCAGTAAGCAAAGAAATGCACAAAAACACCATTCACAAAAGAGACACAACAATTTACGTGGTTCACCCAACGTGGGCTACTCCACGGATAAAAATTTTCACTAAATTTTATCACCTCAAATTCTAGGAAACCTTTCCTGATTACAAATTTTATGGGAACCAACCCAAAGGAGATACCTTCCCCTAGCTCTGCTCTAACTGGTGATCCTCTAGAAGACCTCTGCCTCTGTTGCCCTTAGCAAGTGGAAATCTATCCACAGAAGATACCTATCTTCCCTGCTCTGGTTGGAGACCTCTGTACTCAACACTTTCACCTCCAAAGCTGGTCCTCTTATCTGCACCAAATACAGTCCTTTGGTCTGGCACTAATGTCCTTGAAATTTTTACCTCTGTGCAATTACAGCACTCGATCAAACATCCACTTATGCACCTCTATGCAAACACAGTAGCACTATCTTCACACACTCTGCTCCTCAATGATCGAACTTCTCCCCGCACTCTGCTTCTGTGAAAGTCACACTTCGAATGCACACTACGATCAATGTAAAATCTCTCCAAACAGCCCTCCTTTTATAGCAATACTTTTAAGATCAAAACTTTGATCTTAGTCGGCTGTTATGCAAATGCAAACCCTAACTCCGTCGGCTACATGCCCTAATTTACATCAGCACAGATTTAACTTTGTTAGCTCAAAGTTAACTTTGTCCTTCAACCGCCTTTGGTTCTGTAGCTTTTCCTGCAAAACTACAACATGTCACGATATCGCAAAATTTTTGTAGCCGTACACATTATTTTACTTGCTATCACGAAATCGTGACACTTTTTGCCTTTGTCTACCTTGACTACGTCCTTGTCATGAAATTGCAACACTTCTGACTTTTGCTGACATCATATTTACTTCTGTCATGAAATCATGACACTTTAGTCTTCATTGCCTTCTTTCCTACTTTTGTCGTGAAATCGTGACACATATGCTTCTATTGACGTCATCTTCAACTCTATCGTGAAATTGTGACCCTTTTGACTTCAAGTCCTTCTTCTCTGCTTGCACTAGCGAAAATGGAACATGTCACGAAATCGTGACACTTTCGTTGCCTTGAGCTTCTCTCTGCCTTACACCTACAAAACTGAAACATGTCACAAAAACGTGACACTTTTGCTGCCTTGATATTCTCTCTGCCTTATACCTGTGAAACTGAAACATGTCACAAAATCATGACGCTTTCACCTTTGAGCTCTTCCTTCTTGAATTCGTCACAAAATCGCAATGCTTCTTCTGTTGAAGACTTGCTAACTGTTTCTATCACAAAATCGTGACACTTTCTCCAACTCAATGCTGCCAACTCAACCTATCGTGAAATCATGAAAATTTCTGCATTCACAAGCTTTCTCTTCAACTTGCCATGAAATCGTGACACTTTTTGCATCCGAACAACTTTTTTGTAGCCTGTCACGAAATCGTGAAACTTTTTGCATCCGTACAACTTCTTTGTAGCATGTCGCAAAATCGTGATGCTTCTCATTTTAGACTCTTCCCCTTTGCTGCGTGTCACAAAATTGTGACAGTTCTCACTTCGAGCTATTCAGCATGTCACGAAATCATGACATTTTTCATGTAACTTTCTCTCTCTTTTAACTTGTCGCAAAATCGCGACAGTTCACACTGTGGACTCTATTTTTTGCATTATGTCACGAAATCGTGACACATTTTCGTCTATACTACTTTCCTGGCAATGTGTCATGAAATCATGACACTTTTCATTCTTTGCCTTCCTGCACTTTTTGAGTCATGAAAATGTGACATGTCGCAAAATCGTGACATTTTCCATCTTGCTCTCCTTCTCTGCCAATATGTCGTGAAATCGTGACAATTTTTCCAGAACTTTCTCTCTCCTCAAACATGTCATGAAATCATGATAGTTTTGCCAGAACTTTCTCTCTCCTCAAACATGTCGCAAAATCATGATAGTTTTGCCAGAACTTTCTCTCTCCTCAAACATGTCGTGAAATCATGACAGTTTTTCCAGCCAGTTGCATACTTTTTCTTACTTGTCTTTTACTTGATCTTTTGCAAATGGGCCACTAAGGACTTCTTGGAAACTCATTGTCCATACTGTAACCTTCATCAAAAAACATTCTTTGACATCAAATCAAATTGCTTCAAGAACTTCTTGACATCAATGACAACATCTACACTTAAGCAAAAGCAAAGTACCCAAGGTACCCAAAATTGCCAACAATCTCCCCCTTTGTCATTGATAGCAAACCTTTACTGAAACACATCTTAGGAGCCAAAACTGAAACCAACTATGCCAACAACTGAGAATCTCCTTGTTGAAGTTTTTCTCCCCCTAACTTGAAGCTTTCCTCTTCATATTGAAGCTCTCCCCCTTACTCATATCTCTCCCCCTTACTCAAATCTCTCCCCCTTTGTCATCAATGGCAAAGGGTCACCTTTGGGGCTTGGGACTAAGAATGAGCTTCTTAGCTTAGTCCCTCCCCCACCTCCTCATGAGGAGATTAAAACTGGGGTGGGAGTAAAACTCCCATTAGACACTAATCATCATCAGTGTTTATAATTTCTTTGCCCGACATTTTCTTAATCTTTTTGTCAATATTTTTGTTCTTGTCACTGTTCTTGTTCTTGTTCTCATCCCTATTCTTGTCCACACCTTGATACTTGGACCTGTTTATACCATTGTTCCTATTCCTGTTCCTATACTTTGGAAGATCATCTCTGCACTGTCTAGCTATGTGACCGTCATTGTTGCACTTATAACAAGTAACATTGTTATTTCTATTCGACATACCTATTCTTTTAATCTGCCTATTATGACTAACCGTGTTCTTGTAATTAGTCATGAAAAAAATTGCCTTATGTCCAAACTATTTACAAGAGTAGCAATACCCTTGAACGAAATTATGGCCCCTGAAACTGTCATTTACCTTCCTTACTTGAGTCATGCAATGCGAAGCCATGTGGCCAAACCTATGACACGCAAAACATTTGCCATCAAACTTTCTTGTAAATGACCTTCTAGGTCTAGTAAACTTTTTATTCGCATTCAGAATTCTATTTTCTGTTTCTGTGCATCTATCACTCATGGACTCAGGATCTGAAATACTTTTCTCATCAGAACTCTCTTCCTTTTGAAATCTCTTGCTAGATTTCCCAACTTGTTTCTTATGCGGCTCAACAAAAACAAGACCTGTTTTATCTATTGAATTTCTTTGACCTTTGATGAGAGACTTAACCATTTTGGAGCTATCTTGAAACCTGTACAGCTTATCCTTGTACTCTTTAGCTTCCACTTCCAAAGAAGCCATTTTTTGTTCCAACTCATTATACTCAAGAATCATAGACTCTAACTCATCCTTGAGTTCCTGTGTCTTAGCTATAGAGAAGTCAAGACTTTCTATAAGATCGTCTCTCTCCATAAAACATACAACATTCATCTAACTTATCCTTGAGTCTATCATTCTCTTTCTTTCCTTTTTCAAAACACTAAGAGCATTATTAAGTTCACTTTCAAGATCTTTTATTTGTTTGCTTTCTGAATCCTCAAGGCCTTTTCTAGATTTCTTATCACTAGAGGTGCTACCTTTTTCAAAAACCATACAAGCATCTTCTTGATAGTTTTTTGAAGCATCCTTATACATACTCGAAACCAAATAATTATTTGTACAGTCATCCTCAAGGTGACCAAAATTTCCACATCTAAGACATTTCATAATAATGAATCTATGTTTCGGTTCTTCCTCTTTTTCTGATATGAACAACATCTCATTTTCCTCATCACTTGAAGAGCTTTCACTATCATTGCTAGAACACTTACTTGCTTTGTCTAGGTAGAAACTCTTCTTGTTCTTTTGTGAATACCTCTTTCCTTGATTGCTGTGATCATCTTTGTTCTTTCTGTAATACCTATGTTTTTCAAAATCCTTGCTCTTAACATCCTATTTCTCTTCATCACTTTCATTCTTTGAAATAGTACAGTCAGTAGCATAATGACCAAACTTTTCGTAATTAAAAAATATTATATTTTTCATGCTTTTGCTCTTCCTAGAGAACTTCCCTTTCTTGTTGTAGTATGCTTCTTCATCACTAGAAGACTCATCACTTTCTTGAAGCTGTTTACCCTTGGAATTCTTGGTAGCCTTGAAATCTACCTCTTTCTTGACATCAACCTTCACTTGAGTTCTCAACTCAAATGCTGCAAGTATACTATGAAGCTCATCCTTTTTCAGCTTATCCAAATCTTTAGCTTCCTCAATAGCAGAAATATTTTCACTAAATATATTAGGAAGATATCTTAAGATCTTATCACAAACATCATTTTTAGCAAGCTCAAGTCCTAAGTCTTTCATGGAGTTAACAACTTCATCCATGCAAAGCATGTAATCACTAATATTTTCATCATCATTCATCTTGAGTTGTTTAAACATACCTTTGAAATGTCTCAACTTGGCCTTTCATACATTTGCATCACCTGTGTGAACCACCTATAGCTGTTTCCACATTTCACTAGTTGTCTTACAGTGAATCACCTTGGTAAGATCTACTTTCTATAAATCCTTCAGGATTGCATTCATTGCTTTTGAATTGCTGTTATGTAGGAGCCTGTCTTCTTTAGTATAAGGACCATTTTCAGGAATAGTGTACCCATATTCAATCACTTCCCAAACCTCATTACCAAGTGCCATTAGATAAACCTTCATTCTTGCACTCCATAGACCGAAATCTGATCCATCAAGAATAGGTGTTGCATTGCCACTTGAATAATCCATTGTGTTCTTAACCAGTTCTTCCTTCAAGCTGTTAAACCTTTCCGAAGGAACTCGCTATGATACCAATTGAAGAACACAAGCTTATACTGAGAGGGGGGGTGAATAGTATTGTTGGATGTGTCTCATTCTTTGTCGAAAAATAATTGTACGACAGACACTACAGCGCAAAAGACGACGGGTAGGGGGGGTCCGGGGGTGTCGGAGGCACCCAAGGACCCCCGGCTACGGTAAATGTGATTACGTAATAGGTGATGGCTCGGGGTGCATAGGGGGATGCCCTCGGATGCGGTGAAAGTGAAAGATACTGGCGAAGACCAGCTGAGAATAGCCGACGGAGCTGGCTAAAATTTTTCACCTACTTTTATCGCTACTTTTCACCTACTTTTATCACTACTTTTGGAGTAGCCCGCGGGATTCCCACGGTTGGTGGGTGGTTAGTGGGTGTGGGTGGTTTAGCCCATGATGTTGTATCCACGGTACCCTAATACCACTTGGTGGTTTAGGGTTGTATGAGTTTCCTTATATAATTATTGTAATGCCCCATTTGAGGGACAAGAGAGAGAATAATATATCAAGGAGGATAGACTCTTGTTTGTTGGACTAGCCCAAATTGGGTGAACCAGGGTAAATCTTGTGTGTTATATGTGCATTGAATGGTGTCATTATTTCCTTAGTTATTATTTCTGCATTATTTATAGAATATGTTTCTGTAAGTTCTCTTAATTTGGTATCAGAGCCAATTCATTAGCCATAGGGGGATGCCTTTATTGCTAGGGTTTAAATCCGTTTGAAGAAGATCTAGGGTTTCTAGGAGTGAGAGGAAACCTATTCTAGAGTGGGAGTTACGCAGAAGGAGTTTGAAGGAAAAATGTTAGGGAATCATTCAAGGATAGAGATCAAGAAGTTTGACGGCAAAAGTTTTAAGCTATGGAAGTTAAATATGGAATATATGCTCATGGACAGAGATCAGTGGGCTGCTATTTCAAAAACAACACAACCTACGGGTATTTTCGATGAAGATTGGGAGAAGATGAATCGAAAATCAAGGAGTCTGATTCGACTGTGTCTTGCAGATTCGGTGCTCATCAATGTTTCGGGAGAAGCTACATCAAAGGATCTTTGGGAGAGGTTAGGGGATTTGTATCAATCGAAGTCCCTAGTGAACAAATTATTCCTCAGAAAGAAATTATACAATCTTAGGATGCATGACAGGGATTCGGTTGCAGATCATCTGAATGCATTCAATACAGTGGTAAGTCAACTAACATCTATAGAAATTAAGTTGAGTGAGGAAGATAAATGCATTACTTTGTTATGCTCTTTACCGAATTCATGGGATAACTTAGTAGTAGCAATTGGTAGTACAACTTCATCCACATTAAAGTTTGAAGATATAGTGGCATCTCTATTATTTGAGGATATGAGGAGAAAAGCCATGGAGGGCACATCTAAGGAAGCCCTAACAGTGAGAGGGCGTGCCAAGGATAAGGACAAATCTAGATATGGTGATAGGTCTAATTCTAAAGGTAGATCAAAGTCTCGGGGGAAGTTTGAGAGAAAATGCTGGAATTATGGCAAGCCTGGTCATATGAAGAAGGATTGCAGATCAAAGAAAGCTGAGTCTGGAAAATTTTTTGATGAATCGACTTCCACAGAGATGAATAAATCCATTGATGAAGCAGGGGATGTATATCTGGCATCCTGCTCATCGTGCTCCACACGATCAGATAAAAATGATTGGTTGATTGATACTGGTGCCTCTTTTCATATGACTCCTCATAGAGGGTGGTTTAGTGAATATGAAAGATATGATGGAGGGGAGGTACTATTGGGAGATGATTCACCACTCAGAATCATGGGTCATGGAAGAGTGAAATTTTTTTTGTAGGATGGTAGGGTTAAGACCCTACCAGGTGTGATGCATATTTCGGGACTTGCTAGAAATTTGATTTCGGTAAGCAAAATGGTCGATGCAGCAGTGAATGTCAGTTTTGGCAAGCATTCATCCAAAATGGTTCGTGGATCAATGGTGTTGGCAAGGGGATTTCGGATTGGAACATTGTATAAGCTATTGGGAAGCACTATGACAAATGAGTGCAATAGCTCAACTGTTCCTAAGGTTGATTCTGATAAAAGCTCAACACTCTGGCATCAAAGGATGGAACATATTGGAGAAAAGGGATTGCGTACCCTATACACAAAAGGTATGGTTCATGGTATCCCTAATTACTCAATGACTTCTGAGTTCTGTGAACATTGTATTTATGGTAAAAAAAATTGGGTTAGTTTTCCATCTAATGCCACAAGATCTAGTGGGGTACTAGATTTGATCCACAGTGATATTTTTGGTCCTGTTCCTATGCCGTCTCTTGGAAAATCACGGTATTATGCTTCCTTTGTTGATTTTTCAAGATATGCATGGATTTACTTTCTTAAGAGCAAAGATGAAGTGTTTGAAAAATTTAAGGAATTTAAAGCACTTGTTGAGAATCAAACTGATAAAAGGATTAAGGTGTTGAGGTCTGATAATGGAGGGGAATATTGTTCTAATATATTTGAGAAATTTTGTAAGCAATGTGGTATTGCAAGACAGAAGACTACTTCATATACACCTCAACAGAATGGAGTTGTAGAGAGGTTGAACAAATCACTGATGGAGAAGGCTAGAAGTATGCTCAGTGGTGCAGGTTTGGCACAGGAATTCTGGGTAGAAGCAGTGAGTGTAGCATGTTACTTGTGAAATCGGTCACCTACATCAGCATTGCCAGATCAAACTCCATTTGAAGCTCTATTTGGTAAGAAACCATCTATTTCACATCTCAGAGTTTTTGGCTGTGATGCATACATGCATATTCCAAAGGAGAAAAAAAGTAAGCTAGATAATAAGGTTGTTAAATGTATCTTTATTGGTTATAAAGATGGTGTTAAAGGATATAAGCTTTGGAATCCAAAAACTAAAAGTACAGTGTATAGTAGAGATGTGGTGTTTAGGGAGATGATCAGTGATTCTAGGAAGGTAGTTACAGAAGAGAAACCTGGAACGGTCCAATTTGATCTCATGGACAACTATCAGATAGTAGAGGATCTGGAAGAGGAGCATACAGATGAGGATATGGAAGAGGAGCATACAGGTGAGGATCTGGAAGAGGATGAAGAAGAGGTTCATACACCTGTGGTAAGGAGATCAACACGGGAAAGGAGGCAACCCGAAAGGTATAGTCCATCTGCTTTTCCTACTTCTTTTGTACTATCTGATATCGATGAAGATCCTAGAACAGTTAGAGAAGTCATTATTCTGGAGAGGCAAACCATTGGGAAGAGGCCATGGATGAGGAAATGATGTCCCTGAAAAAGAACAGAACATGGGATTTAGTGAAATTACCAAGTGGTAGGAAAGCAATAGGTTGCAAGTGGATCTTTAAAAAGAAGTAGAATGCTGAAGGTAAAGTGGAGAAATATAAAGCTCGCCTAGTTGCTAAAGGTTTTTCTCAGGTTGAAGGAATTGATTATGGTGAAGTTTTTTCTCCCATTGCAAAGCTAACATCAATTAGATTTATGTTAGCTGTGGCTGCTACATTCGATCTTGAAATAGAACAGATGGATGTGAAAACTGCATTCCTTCATGGATATTTGGAGGAAGAAATCTATATGAGGTAGCCTGAAGGTTTCACTGTTGCAGGAAATGAGGATCTGGTATGTAAGTTAAAGAAATCATTGTATGAACTGAAACAATCACCTAGAATGTGGTACCAAAAATTTGATACTTATGTTTTAGGAATTGGTTTTGTTCATAGCAATGCTGATCACTGTGTGTATTCAAAGAAAATTGGTAATGTAATTGTCATTATAGTTCTTTATGTTGATGACATGTTACTAATTGGAAATAGCAAGAAACTGGTCAGGTAAGTAAAGTCTCAGTTGGCATCACAATTTGACATGAAGGATCTTGGCCCTGCAAATTTTATATTGGGTATGCAAATAAAAAGAGATCGCTCTAATTGTGGCTGGATCAGAAAAAGTATGTTGAGACTGTGTTAAAAAGGTTCAATATGTAGGATTGCAAATCGGTGAAGGTACCTATTCCTTTAGGTGAAAAATTGTCTGTTGAACAATGTCCAAAGACAGAAGAAGAGGTAGAGGAAATGTCACATATTCCTTATGCAAATGCTGCAGGTAGTTTAATGTATGCCATGGTTTGTACTAGAGCAGACATTGCCCATGCAGTGGGAGTCTTGAGTAGATATATGTCTAAAACTGGTAAAGAGCATTGGACTGCTGTAAAAATGGTTTTTAGATATTTGCGTGGCACCTCTTATTTTACAATATGCTATGAGGGTACAGGTAAAGAAAATAGACAACTAGATATAGAAGGGTTTGTTGATGCAGATTGGGCTGGAGATCTGGACAGGAGAAGATCTACTAGTGCTTATGTATTCAATTTGTTCGGAGGGGCCATTAGTTGGATGAGCAAGAGGCAGACTGTTGTTGCTCTTTCAACTACTGAAGCTGAGTATATGGCTGCCACTGATGCAAGTAAGGAAGTTGTATGGCTACAAAGACTATGTGCTAAAATTGGGTTCTTTCAAGGAGCTGTGAAGATAAACTGTGACAGTCAGAGTGCCATATTTTTGGCAAAGAAACCTACTTACCATTCAAGAACGAAGCACATTGATACAAAGTTCCATTTCTACAGGGACATGCTTGAACAGAGGAAAGTGTTGCTGGAAAAGGTAGACACCAAGGAAAATGTTGCAGATGCTTTAACCAAGGCTGTAAGCACTGAAAAGTTTAGATTCTGTACAATTGAAATGGGTCTGGAAAAGTATTCAACAAGTGGGAGAATGTTGGATGTGTCTCATTCTTTGTCGGAAAATAATTGTATGATAGGCACTACAGCGCAAAAGACGACGGGTAGGGGGGGTCCGGGGGTGCCGGAGGCACCCAAGGACCCCCGGCTATGGTAAAGGTGATTACGTAATAGGTGATGGCTCGGGGTGCATAGGGGGATGCCCTCGGATGCGGTGAAAGTGAAAGATGTTGGCGAAGACCAGCTGAGAATAGCCGACGGAGCCGGCTAAAATTTTTCACCTACTTTTATCGCTACTTTTCACCTACTTTTATCTCTACTTTTGGAGTGGCCCCTGAGATTCCCATGATTGGTGGGTGGTTAGTGGGTGTGGGTGGTTTAGCCCACGGTGTTGTATCCACGGTACCCTAATACCACTTGGTGGTTTAGGGTTGTATGAGTTTCCTTATATAATTATTGTAATGCCCCATTCAAGGGACAAGAGAGAGAATAATATATCAAGGAGGATAGACTCTTGTTTTTTGGACTAGCCCAAATTGGGTGAACCAGGGTAAATCTTGTGTGTTATATGTGCATTGAATGGTGTCATTATTTCCTTAGTTATTATTTCTGCATTATTTTTAGAATATGTTTCTGTAAGTTCTCTTCAAGTATAAGACCACTTTTTACTTTTTCCTTTGATTCAACTTGCAGTTCAATATTATGCAGTGTAAAGAAAATAGTATCAATAGCAGTAAGCAAAGCAATGCACAAAAACACCATTCACAAAAGAGACACAACAATTTACGTGGTTCACCCAATGCGGGCTACTCCACGGATAAATTTTTTCACTAAATTTTATCACCTCAAATTCTAGGAAACCTTTCTTGATTATAAATTTTATGGGCACCAACCCAAAGGAGATACCTTCCCCTTGCTCTGCTCTAACTGGTGATCCTCTAGAAGACCTCTACCTCTGCTGTCCTTAGCAAGTGGAACTCTATCCACAGAAGACACCTGTCTTCCCTACTCTAGCTGGAGACCTCTGTCCTCAACTCTTTCACCTCCAAATATGGTCCTCTTATCTGCACCAAACATGGTCCTTCAGTTTGGCACTAATGTCCTCAAAATTTTCACCTTTACGCAATTACAAAACTCGATCAAACATCCACTTATGCACCTCTGCACAAACACAGCAGCACTATCTTCGCACACTCTGCTCCTCGACGATCGAACTTCTCCCCGCACTCTACTTCTGTGAAATTCGCACTTCAAACACACACTACAATCAATACAAAATCTCTCCAAATAGCCCTCCTTTTATAGCAATACTTTTAAGATCAAAACTTTGATCTTAGTCGGATGTTATGCAAATGCAAACCCTAACTCCGTTGGATGCATGCCCTAATTTATGTCAGCCCAGATTTAACTTTGTCGGCTCAAAGTTAACTTTGTCCTTCAACTACCTTTGGTTCTATAGCTTTTCCTGCAAAACTACAACATGTCACGAGATCACAATATTTTTGTAGCCGTACACATTCTTTTGCCTGCTATCGTGAAATCGTGACACTTTTTGCCTTTGTCTACCTTGACTACGTCCTTGTCACGAAATTGTGACACTTCTGACTTTTGCTGATGTCATATTCACTCCTGTCACAAAATCATGACACTTTAGTCTTCATTGCCTTCTTTTTTGCTTTTGTCATGAAATCGCGACACATCTGCTTCTACTGACATCATTTTCAACTTTGTCATGAAATCGTGACCCTTTTGACTTCAAGTCCTTCTTCTCTGCTTGCACTAGTGAAAACGAAACATGTCACGAAATCGTGACACTTTCACTGCCTTAAGCTTCTCTCTGCCTTACACCCGCAAAACTAAAACATGTTGCAAAAATGTGACACTTTCGCTGCCTTGAGCTTCTCTCTGCCTTATACCCACAAAACTTAAACATGTCACAAAATCGCGACACTTTTGCCTTCAAGCTCTTCCTTCTTGAATTCATCTTGAAATCATGACGCTTCTTCTGTTGAAGACTTGCTAACTATTTTTGTCATGAAATCATGAAACTTTCTCCAACTCAATGCTGCCAACTGAACCTGTCATGAAATCGTGACACTTTTTGCATTCGCAAGATTTCTCTTCAACCTGTCATGAAATCGTGACACTTTCTGCATCCGAACAACTTCTTTGTAGCATGTTGTGAAATCGCGACACTTTCTGCATCCATACAACTTCTTTGTAGCATGTCACAAAATCATGATGCTTCTCATTTCAAACTCTTTCTGTTTGCTGCGTGTCGTGAAATTGCGATAGTTCTCACTTCGAGCTTTTTAGCATGTCACAAAATCGTGACATTTTTCATGTAACTTTCTCTCTTCTAACTTGTCGCGAAATCGTGACAGTTCACACTACGGACTCTCTTTTCTACATTATGTCATGAAATCGTGACACCTTTTCATCTATACTACTTTCTTGGCAATGTGTCACGAAATCATGACACTTTTCCTTCTCTGCCTTCTCGCACTTTTCGAGTCACGAAAATGTGACATGTCACAAAATCGTGACACTTTCCATCTTGCTCTCCTTCTCTGCCAACATGTCACGAAATCATGAAGGTTTTGCCAAAAATTTCTCTCTCCTCAAACATGTCGTGAACTCACAACAGTTTTTTCAGCTCTTTCTCTCTCCTCAAACATGTTGCGAAATCATGACAGTTTTGCCAGCACTTTCTCTCTCCTCAAACATGTCATGAAATCGTGACAGTTTTTCCAGCCAGCTGCATACTTTTTCTTACTTGTCTTTTTCTTGATCTTTTGCAAATGGGCCACTAAGGACTTCTTGGAAACTCACTGTCCATGCTGTAACCTTCATCAAAACACATTCTTTGACATCAAATCAAATTGCTTCAAGAACTTCTTGACATCAATGACAACATCTACACTTGAGCAAAAGCAATGTACCCAAGGTACCCAAAATTGCCAACAACTCCTAGATTTTGAGAAACAAGAATCCCTGAAGCTCCTCCTTGATTGCTAATAGGATGACTAATAGGAATGGAGGAACTAGGATGCTTCGGTGAGTTGGGAGGATTGAGAGGAAAACTAGATGCTGTGCTATCAGAAGTTAGGCCTTGTTTGTCAACAGCAGCCTCTTGTGAGGATGTTCCACGTAGTAGTGACTCAGGGGTGACCAACCTTGATTGCTCCCCAAAGGCATTGATATCTAGCTCAAATAACTTGGTTTTCTCTCCTCTATTCCTAACTATCCATCTCATTTGCATGAAGGCACAGAATTTGCTACTAGTCTTTACGAATTAAATAATCTTAGGTAAACAAAGTTGCCAGATTCTAAGAGTCTTTCGATAATGAGAGCATCGGTTCTCACTACCACTAATCAGGTGAGATTGACCAGGTCACACTGGGAACTAGTTAGAACTATTGGACTCGGTGGAGACGGGTTTGAGATTTGTGTTCTTAAAATATGGGACCTTGGTCCCACCGGGCGTGCCAAAAAATGTTGGTCATCAAATCTGCCTAGGAAAGGATTTGGGTAAGTTTATGTGCCCTAGAACTAGACCAACATTGAAATGCCAAAGGGAAGAGATGCCCCTCGTGCCAATATTCAAAGAAATGTTGGCTCCTATGCTAAACTACTTTGGTGTTTTGAGATAAGGGTGCAAGAAAGATATAAAAGATCTAGGTTTATAGAAAGAAATAAAATGGGGTAAGGGAAGAGGGATCGATAATGTAAAGTGGGAGAGAATAGGAAGCATGATCACTAACTAACAACTTGAATAGCAACAAAGAACACCAAGAATAAATGAAAGAAACACCACATTAAATTTCCTATGTATCCTCTGAGCGAGCTCCAGGATTCTCCTTCTCCCTTTCATCAAAATTTAGGATTCAAAGTAACGACGATTAGGACAAGAAAATATAATGGAAACCATAACCCACCAGGTAGAATAAAAGAAAACCAATATAGCATTTTTCCTCTCCTATGTATCCTTTGGTCCAATTTTAGGGTACAGTCTCCAATCACACACCGAATTCAGGATTCAGAGTTACAGTATGCAAATGAAGAAAGATAAAAGAAATAAACATAGAAGGCAGCATACAAGAGAGAAATTGAACCCAAAGTTCTTTAGTATTAATCGCAGGACATCAAGTTATAACAGCTTTCTAGCAGAAAGTTCCCCCACTTCTTACATTACAATGTCTGGGTTTTTATAGAGGACCCGACCCTCTAAGCCATAATTACACAAAACAGAGTACACCCTCAAAAGCTAAGAAGTCAGCCCTTCACGGCTCTCGTGACTGATATTTCATATCCTTTGCCAAAACTAGCAGCTACGACCAGGTAAACTAGGGAAATATGCATTAATGAGCCATCTGAGTCCTCGGATTTTGGGTGCGATGCTCGAGTGGCCGCCATGCTCGTCGAGCTCTCATTCTAGAACTCATACATCATTTACAATTGCCAAAAATGAGCAACGGTCTTACCGAACACATAAAAATGCATTTATGAGGCACTTGATCACCTCGATAAAATACTCGGCTTGGAACGCGTGCCCTTGAAACACTTCATAAGATGTTTGTTTGCAACTTTTCTTCGCAATGGACTTGTGCCGAAGCAAAAACTCCTCCTTGATTTATACTTTACAAAATGGAGCTTCACAAAACTGCTTCGGGGGGTGTGAGTGTCGAAGCATATTTCCTTTGCAAAATGGACCTCTTCATTCCTCATCGCTTCACTGATAAAACTGCTTCGTTGATGCCTTGGATAAATGCTTCGCTGTGATCCTCTTTAAAAACTATGGTTCGGAAAAGTTTCAGCCGAAGCAATTGCCTTCAAAAGATGTTGCATTCTTTATGGCCACTACTACTTCGGGTGAAAGTAGTTCATATGAAATATGGCCAAAGCAGATGCTTCGCAATGACTTTTGGTGAAGTACAAATGGTTTGCTGGCACGGGGGTCCGAAGTGGATGCTTCGATGGCTTTTTGGTGAAGTGTTTTCAGTGCTACGCTCCTTCAAATCCCACTTCGCAAAACATTTTCCCGAAGTAGCATTTTGAAATGCTTCGAGTGCGACGTAGTTTTCATTCTTCTTCCTTCATATTTTTCCTTCGGCAACACCATTTCGTAAAAATCTCGCTTGAAGTAGCTATTTGAAATGCTTCGAGCCCGAAGTAGTTTTCTTGCCTTAGCTAATTTGGTCCATGGTATTTCTTCGACGAAGTTGTTCTTTCGAAATGCTACTTGAATTCTGCTTTGCAAAACTTTTGGCTGAAGTAGCCTTTTGAAATGCTTTGGCCGTGAAGCTCTTCTTTATGCCTTGCTATAATTTTTGCCTCGGCAACGCTGCTTCACAAGGTTTTTGCCCGAAGTAGTTTT
Source organism: Wollemia nobilis (assembly GCA_028583015.1). NCBI lineage: Eukaryota > Viridiplantae > Streptophyta > Pinopsida > Araucariales > Araucariaceae > Wollemia > Wollemia nobilis. The sequence continues at coordinate 96,702 of JAQPPZ010002275.1, forward strand.
TTGAGGAACTTCGGGCCCGAAGCTCTTTTTGCATTTCTTGTATTCTTCTTCGACAATGCTGCTTCGCCAAATTTTGCCTGAAGCAATAGCTGGAAATGCTTCGGGTGAGAAGTTCTTTTCATACTTCTCTTCTTTCATTGGCGAAGCTATTTTCCCTAGCTTGTTCAACAGTGAAGTTCTTTCTTCTTCATCTTATGTACAAAGGGGTGGCAAGGAAAGCCAAAATTGCTACAACTTACAAATATTTTCAAAAAAAACAACCAAAAGAAATACTTTACAACAAAGAACACTGTACAAAGTTTTGATTTTTTTCTACCCCATTGTGCAATGTGACAAAATTGTCAACAGGAACAATATAACCCATAGTTTAATTAGTAGTATTTTATTGTAAAGACGTTTGATTTTTATAGAATATTATTTAAAAATAATTTTTATATACAAATTTTTAATTTATAAAAAAAATATATAATTTTAAATATAAAAATAAATACTTAGGTGTTGTAGGTGAGTTGGAGAGGAGAGGGCAATCCTCCAAGGGAGGTCCTAGGTTAGAATCTCCACCCTACCAAAAAGCTTAATTGGGTATCCAAAATCCAATTGATAATGTTGGTGCGGACAGGGCTGGGTGTGACACCCGAGTGATTTTGATGGTGTAGAACCCCCTGTTCATGGTCTCTCAGATCAAAGTGGCCCTACAAAGGGGTTTTTCGCTAATATATATATATATATATATATATATATATATATATATATATAAATTTAAAAATAATTATTATTTATTAACTTATATATAACATAACACATTTTAAAACAATTACTTTTAGAAGCATAATTAAATTAATTATATATTTATTTTACTTTCTACAATTCCTGTAAAAAGCATAATTATAATAATCATTTATTTCATTCAATCATTTGTTTAGAACAATGAGACCAAACTACATTCTACACAATACATTTTTCTACCGTATTGTTTTTCTACCGTCTAGACTACCGTATGTTTTTCTTCCAACCTACTGGAAAAGGTTGACATTATCTGCATTTAAAATTATAGAATACATAGATTTACTTTGCTCTCAACATTCACAATAAGGACAGGAGCAGAGACAACAACTTTATTATTTGTGTCGTTGCTATTAAAACAAAATGCACAATAGTCTCCCTGGCCTAACGGCTTAAACTTTAAAGCATTGTTTTCTTTATCTTCAGATTTCGAATTTAAAACTCCCTTATCTCCTTCGATGTGTTTCATTGCATTATTATAGACAAATAATAAAAGTAGCCCCATGCAGACCAAAAATGTTAATGGAGAAAACTTCGATACTGATGTCGTCATTGCTATAAAAATGGTGTTTATCAGAGTGCATGAGATCATCCAAACAAAGTATTCCAAATAATGTTATTTGTATCCAAACATTTTAATTCAATTCAAAATTTCTCTTTGGGTTTCAAAATGGAATGCATGCAAGAGTTCACAATAGAAAGCTCAAATTCTAGAACCGTACAGATCGTTGAATATTTACAAGTTGCAGTGACTATAAACAGTAGTGCAGATTGAGAATCTTGCCAATATTGGAAGACAATATCACCGAATATTATTGTGAGGATAGGATCTAAAACTCCTCAAGTCAAGTTTGAATTCCTTTCCCGCGAAGAACAAATTAGTCAAATGCAGTTGTTTACGTATATACTACAAAGAGTATTTTGATTAATTTTTTGGTTGGTCAATAGGTCCACTTCTTTATTTCCTTATTTAAAGGTGTGGGTGAATTCAACACCTAATTTTAAATTATCAGTGCTTTTATTAAATCTGTAATGGACTAATGAAGGGATGTTTCCCTTTAGAAATATTAATGGAAAAAAAAAAACTCTCCAACACCTAAAACCAACAAAACTAAGATCTCCCATCAACCCCAAAAAAACCAACAACCCAAAATAAAAAAAAATACAACATTCAATGCGGTTCCTTCAACTGATCCAACCTTCCACCTAGTCCCCAACAATAGTTGTTTTAGCTAACCTCCAAACTGCTACTGTAGGACCAAGTTCCAAATTAGTTCTCCACCCAAAAAAACATCTATCTCATTACAAAACTTTTTTTTACAAAAATCCTAACTTATAATGCAACATGTCCATTAACCAACCTTAAACCTGCTCAAACCCTTTCAATAAGTTTAATTTAAAATAAAATACAATTATAACCAAAATGTTATATTGCATCATATAAACTAAGTGAACTCCAATAGCTAATAAATATAGACTATTCACTCCACATGATAAAGACAAGTTCTAACAACATTTGGGATTCATTAACAGCAAAACCTATAGATTAACTACTAGTAGTATTTTATTAAAAAGACATTTGATTTTGTTAGAAGATGGTTTTTTTAATAATTTTGATATACAAATTTTTAATTTATAAAAATTAAAAAAATATTTTTAAAAATAAAAATAAATTAAAAAATTATTATTATATATTAATTTATATATAACATATATTTTAAAACAATTGATTTCTATACTTTATGTTAACAACATAATTATATTAATTATATATTTATTTTACTTTTATATGTAAAAATTATAATTATAATATTTATTTATTTATATATATTTAGTTTTTTTAAGACAAGTTTATTCACGGATGGTTTGAATGTTGAGCAAGGTGCAACGAACAGTATTGTCATTGTTGTCAACACAGTCAGACAGATCTGTTGATGCAGTGGACAGGAAGTTCAAAAGCTAGTTAGATGCATAAAACAAGAGTTCAAAGGTTATGTAGAGTATGTACAATGATTCTCCAAGAAGACCGAAGTGGACCACTTGCAAAAGGTCAAAGAAAAAGACAAGTAAGAAAAGTGTCGCGATATCGTGACATATACAACAGGCAAGAAAAACTGTCGCGATTTCGCGACATGTTAGAAGAGAGAGAAGAAGGAAGAAAAACTGTCACGATTTCGTGACATGTTGGAAGAGAGAGAAGAAGAAAGAAAAACTATCGCGATTTCGTGACATGTTGGCAAGAAAGAAAAACTATCACGATATCACGACATGTTGGAAGAAAGAAAAACTGTCACGATATCGTGACAAGTTGGAAAGAAAGAAAAACTGTCGCAATATCGCGACATGTTGAGAAGCAAGAAAAAGTGTCATGATTTCGTGACATGTTGGAAGAGAGAAAGGCAAGTAGAAAAAGTGTCGCGATTTCGTGACATATTGCAAGGAAGGTTGTACGGATGAAAAAGTGTCACGATTTCGTGACATATTGCAAGGAAGGTTGTACGGACAAAAAAGTGTCACGATTTCGTGACATATTGCAAGGAAGGTTGTACGAACGAAAAAGTGTCACGATTTCGCGACATATTGCAAGGAAGGTTGTACGGACGAAAAAGTGTCACGATTTCATGACATATTGCAAGGAAGGTTGTACGGATGAAAAAGTGTCACGATTTCATGACATGTTGCAGGAGAGAGAGTTCGAGAGAAAAAGTGTCACGATTTCGTGACATAATGCAGGAGAGAGAGTCCGAAAGAAAAAGTGTCACGATTTCACGACATGTTGTAGGAGAGAGAGTCCGAGAGAAAAAGTGTCACGATTTCGTGACATGTTGCAGGAGAGAGAGTCCAAGAGAAAAAGTGTCGCGATATCGCGACATGTCAGGTTTTCATGACCCGAAGGCAAGAAAAAGCGCTAAGGAGAAAAAGTGTCGCGATATCGCGACATGTCGCGTTTTCGTGACCCAAAGGCAAGATAAAGCGCTAAGGAGAAAAAGTGTCACGATATCACGACATGTCACGTTTTCATGACCCAAAGGCAAGATAAAGCGCTAAGGAGAAAAAGTGTCGCGATATCGCGACATGTCGCATTTTCGTGACCCAAAGGCAAGTTAAAGCGCTAAGGAGAAAAAGTGTCGCGATATCGCGACATGTCACATTTTTGCGACTAAAGGAGGAGAGAGAAAGTAAGAAGGCAAAAGTGTCGCGATATCGCGACATGTTATGTTTTCACGGGGCCAAAGCTAAGAAACAGAGCAAAGAGAAAAAGTGTCGCGATATCGTGACATGTTGTATTTTCATGGGCCAAAGCTAAGAGAAAGCGTACGAAAGAAAAAGTGTAGCGATATCGCTACATGTTGTATTCTCATGGGCCAAAGCTAAGAGAAAGCGTATGGAGGCGAAAGTGTCGTGATATCGTGACATGTTGTGTTTTCGTAGAAATAGCAACAAAAGAGTTACAGGGGCAATTGAAGCCGATGAAGACCGATGTTAGTCGATGAAGATTAGGGTTTGCAGTCAATGAAGATTAGGGTTTACAGTTGACTATGATTAGGGTTACAATCGACTAAGATTAGAGTTTTTCATCATGAAAATGTTGTTATAAAAGCATGGCTGTTTGGAGAATTGAGTGAGTCATTGATATCATCGAATGCATGTCAAAGTGTGAAATGCGGTCGTAAGAGTGCAGAAAGTGCAGAAGCGGCGAGATGATGGCGAAGTGTGCAAAGTGAGCGAAGAAGTCGTATCGAATTGTCCTAAGGGCACTGCAAGTGCGTAGAGAGAACAGAGTGCACAAAAGGGAGAAGATGATCATGAAGTTCGATCGTAGTGACAAAGTAGAGTGTGCGAAGTTCGGTCGTAGTGCGCAGAGAGGGAGCAGACGATCATGAAGTTTGACTGTGACGAAGTAGAGTGTGCAAAGTGATTGCACAGAGCGAGCAGAGTGCGTAAAGAATGCAAAGGTGAAGTAGACCAGTCAAGGTCTTGTAAAAGTGAAGGTATCTTACTATTAAACCCAAAGATTCAACTTGAAGTCTAGGTTGGTGCTTGGCATTAGGGGTTGGTGCTCCTTCTAGTTGGTGCTGGTAAATCAGGGGTGGGGGGGGTTGGTGCTCCTTTCTGTTGGTGTAGATAAATCAAGGGTTGGTGCTCCTTCCAGTTGGTGCTAGTAAATTAATTGTAAAGTTGGTGCTTTGCAAAGGTTGGATTTGGATGGTAGTCCAAGTAGTCATTTTTGAGGAGTAGCCACATTGGTGAACCTCATTAAATCTTGTGTTGTGTGATGTTCTCTTGTGATACTTGCTTTATCTGTTTTTAAGGTTTCATTATTTCAGTTTTAAGAGCTATGAATTTAAGTTTAAAAGTCTACACTGATTCACCCCCCTCTCAAGTGCCATTGTAAGAATAACAATTGGTATCAAAGCCAAGTTCCCTTCTAAGGCTAAATCGGCTAGGGTTGATCTTGGATAAGGAATAGAAAATTGATCCAAAGGTGGTGAAGGCTTCTCTTCAAACAAAGCACCATTGTTTGATAGAACAAATTACTCATTTTGGAAACTTTGGATGCAGACATATCTTTGTGCTTTGGGATACGACATCTGGGATTCAGTAGTTAGTGAATACACAATACCCATCACTCCTCCAACCGATGCTGCTGAGAAGAATCTGTTTGAGAATGACTCAAAAGCAAAGAATGCTATCAGGTGCGGATTAGCAGACAGTGAATTGGTAAAGATCATGAGTTGTAAAATGGCAAAAGAAATGTGGGACAAACTGAGGAGTATTCATGAAGGTGACGATGAGAACATAGAGGATGATTCTAAAAAGGAAATAGGTGAAGGTATTTTCATGACACTCGAAGAAGAAACAGAAAAAGAACAGGAATGTGATGAAGAAGAAATTGATGCAGAAATAAATTTGAAAGAGGAACTAATTGCAGCTCTGGATGAATTGAAGATAGAAAGAAAAAGGAATAAGGAGATCTCAAGAAATCTTGAGGATGCAAATGAAATAATAACCAGTTTGAAAATACAGGTAGAAGAATTCAAAAGGATTGAAGAAACTCTCAGGTCACAGATAAGTGAGAAAGTGATTGGTTGTTGCAAACAAGAGGAAGAGATTGTTTTATTGAAGAAACAACTAGAAGAGGCCAATACAAATCTCAAATTTGAGAAGAGCACAGAGTTGCTAGATAAAATGATAAGCCAACAAAGAAGCTCCACGGATAAGCGTGGTCTTGGATATGAAGCTGAACAACCTTCATCTTCCAACTCTATAGAGAAGAAGAAGTTCACTGTTGAAGGATCGAAGCAAGAAAAGTTTGAAGCTGAATCTTCAAAAGGAAGAACATATCAAAGGAGATCTACAGCAAAGCAACCACAACAAAAGAGGTTCTATCACTCTCACTCTATTCATAATAATACTTTTTATGGCTATTGTTTCAGATGCAACCAGTATGGTCACAAGGCAATTTATTGTGGATTGAATGATAAATCAAAGAGTTATGCTTGGTAGAAATACATCTACATTTCTGAGTGAACACTATGTACAATGTTTTCAATGTAATGGTCATGGGCACATAGCAAGGTTTTGTCCAAGCACTTTTGTATCTAATCTAAGGCAAAACAGTAGATTTCATCAGATGCAAAGAACATAACACAGACAGGGAATAAATCATGTACATAAAAGAAAGGAAAATAATCATTCATCAAGGATGCACAAGAGACAACCACACAAGAGAAATGTTCGAGTTCATGAAAAGGTGCAAAATAGGGATGTAGTTGAAAAATCCAAGCCCGAGTTCAAGAAAGTTTGGAGAAGGATAGAAGAAAGGAAATCGTGTCTCCTTGGACTGAAGGAGACTACTCCGCTATTGCACTAAGCAACTCCAGGTAACACATCCTCAAGGGGAGCAATCTTGAAGTTTCATTTTAATGCTCCTATGTATTTGTTTGATTACCTGAGGATGAAAGGCAAGAAGTCAGGGAAGTTGTCGTATAGTTGTCGAAGTGTGTTTTCAGTTCATGTAGTTGTTTGTGGAAGTGTCGTGAAGGGTGGTGATTAAATTGAGAGTTGTCATTATTGGCAGTATTGCTATATGTCATTGTTGTACTGTTGATGGTTCTTACTGCCACTGTCCAAAGTTAAGGATTACAATAGGTCAGATAATTTGGTTAGTGAAAGAATGTTGCCTTAGCCGCATATATGTGTTTCGATAAAAGTAGTGTGCATTGGAACTACACATTGACGTAAATATTGTTAGATCTATTATGACGCTGTGGTGAAAAATATTGAAGTTTGATCATTGACTCATGTTTAGCTCATCAAGATGAGCAACTTTGCTTTGTGAATCATACCTATCCGAGGTCCAGAAGTATGAGTTTGAGTAAGGTGCACTATAGTTGGCCGTGAAGTGTTTGACAAAATGTCTCCTGATTCGAACAGTTGAAAGTAAGGTGTGACCAGCGGTGACTGTAGAAAACATAGACCAAGTTGAAAATGTAAAAAGGGATTTGGTTGTGTTATGGTACAGTTGTTTGATGCTTGCACAAAGTTGGCGGTAAAATTGTAGTGTTGACATAGTGTTGGACAAAATTCGGTACAAGTGTGAGTCACGTGTCAATTTTGTTGACAGATGTGAAATCAACATTTTTGATTGGAAGCTTACTATACCTGATAGCTATCAGACCAGATATTTTGTAGGCAGTATGCATGGTAGCATGATTTCAGGCTAATCCCAAGGAGACTCATGTGACAACATTATGGTGGTTGATTTCTGAAATATCATTGAAGGGAAAATGATTGTTTGTGGTTTCCTTTTTCGAAAGTAGTTGGTTGAATGCATCAAGGTTTTTTGAATTGAGAATTGTGTTTAAACCTTGTGTTATAAGCATAGTGGTTTTAAGCCCATTGGTTGTGAAAGAACTTGAGTTAGAAAAGAACATGAGTATCATTGTTAGGTGATATTTGTGGTTGAGCATTTGTTGGAATTATTTGAGTTGGTTGATACATACTTGGACTAGGGTTGTGTGAGAGAGAGTTGTCCCTTGTGATGTTTGGTTGAGTTGATTTGATTGAGCCTAGTCAAGTTATGTGTGAAGTGATTTTTAAAGTTCTATGAAGTGGATTTGATTTGAGATCGCCATTCATTATTGAGTTCATTTTGAGTACTACTTGAGCATGATTGGTTGAGCCTTTGAGAAGACCCTTGGGAAATATTTAAGGACAATGTTGGGACAAATTTCTAAGCAGATTTGGGCAAGTTCTTGGTGAGATTGCTAGAGAAGATTCGGACAAGTTCTGAGTGAGATTTATGGAGCAGACTTGGACAAAGTACAGAGAGATAGAGTCTTCTATAATATCACAAGGGTACTATGGAGTATGAGTTATGGTATCCTAAAGATGCAGATTGGGCAGGATGTGTAGATGATAGGAAGATTACCAGTGGAGGTGCATTCTATCTTGGAGATAGTTTGGTCACGTAGAACAGTAAGAAACAAGAGTCAATTTTCTTATCCACAGTAGAGGCAGAATATATTGTAGTGGCAGCATGTTGTACGTAGGAGAAAGTTGCAAAAAGTGAGGTTAAGTTGGATTTTCATTCCAACAACAGATTGTGGAGTGGTCACATTTCCCAAGAATTGACTAGCTACAGGGATCACATTCTCAGGGGGAGCATTTAAGTATTTGTTTATCTTTTTGCTCATGTTCATGATTTTTGCTAAATGTAATAAATTTTGGCTGAGAATGTTGTGCATGGACTCAGGGGGAGTCTGTAGTAGCCCTTTGGTATTATTGTCAAAGGGGGAGAAGAATTATAGGAAAATTGCACATGTGTTGCCAACAATTCCAAAGGGGGAGATTGTTGAGCAAGGTGCAACAAACAATATTGTCATTGTTGTCAACACAGTCAGATAGATCTATTGATGCAGTGGATAGGAAGTTCAAAAGCTAGTCAGATGTAGAAAACAAGAGTTCAAAGGTTACTCAGAGTATGTACAGTGATTCTCCAAGAAGACCAAAGTGGACCACTTGCAAAAGGTCAAAGAAAAAGACAAGTAAGAAAAGTGTCACGATATCGCGACATATACAGCAGGCAAGAAAAACTATCATGATTTCGTGACATGTTAGAAGAGAGAGAAGAAGAAAGAAAAACTGTCGTGATTTCATGACATGTTGGAAGAGAGAGAAGAAGAAAGAAAAACTATCACGATTTCATGACATGTTGGAGGAGAAAGAAGAAAGAAAAACTGTCGTGATATCGTGACATGTTGGCAAGAAAGAAAAACTATCACGATATCATGACAAGTTGGCAAGAAATAAAACTATCACGATATCACAACATGTTGAGAAGCAAGAAAAACTGTCATGATTTCATGACATGTTGGAAGAGAGAAAGGCAAGTAGAAAAAGTGTCATGATTTCATGACATATTGCAAGGAAGGTTGTACGGATGAAAAAGTGTCACGATTTCATGACATATTGCAAGGAAGGTTGTACGGACGAAAAAGTGTCGCGATTTTGTGACATATTGCAAGGAAGGTTGTACGGACGAAAAAGTGTCACGATTTCGTGACATATTGCAAGGAAGGTTGTACGGACGAAAAAGTGTCACGATTTCATGACATATTGCAAGGAAGGTTGTACGGACGAAAAAGTGTCATGATTTCGCGACATGTTGCAGGAGAGAGAGTCCGAAAGAAAAAGTGTCACGATTTCGTGACATAATGCAGGAGAGAGAGTCCGAAAGAAAAAGTGTCACGATTTCGTGACATGTTGCAGGAGAGAAGGTCGAGAGAAAAAGTGTCACGATTTCGTGACATGTTGCAGGAGAGAGAGTCCGAGAGAAAAAGTGTCGCGATATCGCGACATGTCGGGTTTTCGCGACCCGAAGGCAAGAAAAAGCGCTAAGGAGAAAAAGTGTCGCGATATCGCGACATGTCACATTTTCGTGACCCAAAGGCAAGATAAAGCGCTAAGGAGAAAAAGTGTCACGATATCGTGACATGTCACGTTTTCGTGACCCAAAGGCAAGATAAAGCGCTAAGGAGAAAAAGTGTCGCGATATCGCGACATGTCACATTTTCGTGACCCAAAGGCAAGTTAAAGCGCTAAGGAGAAAAAGTGTCACGATATCGTGACATGTCGTATTTTTGCGACTAAAGGAGGAGAGAGAAAGCAAGAAGGCAAAAGTGTCACGATATCGTGACATGTTATGTTTTCACGGGCCAAAGCTAAGAAACAGAACAAAGAGAAAAAGTGTCACGATATCACGACATGTATTCTCGTGGGCCAAAGCTAAGAGAAAGCGTACGAAGGAAAAAGTGTAGCGATATCGCTACATGTTGTATTCTCATGGGCCAAAGCTAAGAGAAAGCGTACGGAGGCGAAAGTGTCATGATATCGTGACATGTGTTTTTGTGGCAACAACAACAGAAGAGTTACAGGGGCAGTTGAAGCCGACGAAGACCGATGTTAGCCGACGAAGATTAGGGTTTGCAATCGATGAAGATTAGGGTTTGTAGCTGACTATGATTAGGGTTACAGCCGACTAAGATTAGAGTTTTTCATCATGAAAATGTTGTTATAAAAGCATGGCTATTTGGAGAATTGAGTGTAGTCGTCGATATCATCGAATGCATGTCAAAGTGTGAAATGTGGCCGTAAGAGCGTAGAAAGTGTAGAAGCGATGAGATGATGGTGAAGTGCACAAAGTGAGCGAAGAGTCATATCAAATTGTCCTAAGTGCGTCTGTGAGTGTGTAGAGAGAGCAGAGTGCACAAAAGGGAGAAGATGATCGTGAGGTTCGATCGTGATGAAGTAGAGTGTGCGAAGTTTGGTCGTAGTGCACAGAGAGGGAGTAGACGATCGTAGAGTTTGACTGTGATGAAGCAGAGTGTGTGAAGTGATTGCGTAGAGCGAGCAGAGTGCGTAGAGAATGCAAAGGTGAAGTAGACCAGTCAGGGTCTTGTAAAAGTGAAGGTATCTTATTGTTAAACCCAAAGATTCAATTTGAAGTCCAGGTTGGTGCTTGGCATTAGGGGTTGGTGCTCCTTCTAGTTGGTGCTGGTAAATCAGGGGTTGGTGCTCCTTTCTGTTGGTGTAGATAAATTAGGGGTTGGTGCTCCTTCCAATTGGTGCTAGTAAATTAATTGTAAAGTTGGTGCTTTGCAAAGGCTAGATTTGGATGGTAGTCCAAGCAGTCATTTTTGAGGAGTAGCCACATTGGTGAACCTCGTTAAATCTTGTGTTGTGTGATGTTCTCTTGTGATACTTGCTTTATCTATTTTTAAGGTTTCATTATTTTAGTTTTAAGAGCTATGAATTTAAGTTTAAAAGTCTACACTGATTCACCCCCCCTCTTAGTGCCATTGTAAGAATAACAATTGGTATCAGAGCTAAGTTCCCTTCTAAGGCTAAATCAGCTAGGGTTGATCTTGGATTAGTACACAATGGGTAAGAAGAATAGATCCTCCTCAAAAAGGGCATCTCCAATCTTTCGTTCCTGGGGGAAGAAAAGAACAGAAAAAAAAATGGTGAAGGATTCTCTTCAAACAAAGCACCATTGTTTTATGGAACAAATTACTCATTTTGGAAACTCAGGATGCAGACATATCTCTATGCTTTGGGATATGACATCTGGGATTCAGTAGTCAGTGAATACACAATACCCATCACTCCTCCAACCATTGCTATCGAGAAGAATCTATTTGAGAATGACTCAAAAGCAAAGAATGCTATCAGGTGCGGATTAGCAGATAGTGAATTGGTAAAGATCATGAGTTGTAAAATGGCAAAAGAAATGTGGGAAAAACTGAGGAGTATTCATGAAGGTGACAATGAGAACATAGAGGATGATTCTAAAAATGAAACAGGTGAAGGTATTTTCATGACACTCAAAGAAGAAACAGAAAAAGAACAGGAATGTGATGAAGAAGAAATTGATGTAGAAATAAATTTGAAAGAGGAACTAATTGCAGCTCTTGATGAATTGAAGATAGAAAGAAAAAGGAATAAGGAGATCTCAAGAAATCTTGAGGATGCAAATGAAATAATAACCAGTTTGAAAATACAGGTAGAAGAATTCAAAAGGATTGAAGAAACTCTCAAGTCATAGATAAGTGAGAAAGTGATTGGTTGTTGCAAACAAGAGGAAGAGATTGTTTTATTGAAGAAACAACTAGAAGAGGCCAATACAAATCTCAAATTCGAGAAGAGCACAAAGTTTCTAGATAAAATGATAAGCCAACAAAGAAGCTCCATGGATAAGCGTGGTCTTGGATATGAAGCTGAACAACCTTCATCTTCCAACTCTACATAGAAGAAGAAGTTCACTGTTGAAGGATCGAAGCAAGAAAAGTTTGAAGTTGAATCTTCAAAAGGAAGAACATATCAAAGGAGATCTACAACAAAGCAACCACAACAAAAGAGGTTCTATCACTCTCACTCTATTCATAATAATACTTTTTATGGCTATTGTTTCAAATGCAACCAATATGGTCACAAGGCAATTTATTGTGGATTGAATGATAAATCAAAGAGTTATGCTGGTAGAAATACATCTACGTTTCTGAGTGAACACTATGTACAATGTTTTCAATGTAATGGTCATGGGCACATAGCAAGGTTTTGTCCAAGCACTTCTATATCTAATCTAAGGCAAAACAATAGATTTCATCAGACGCAAAGAACGCAACACAGACAAGGAATAAATCATGTACATAAAAGAAAGGAAAATAATCATTCATCAAGGATGCACAAGAGACAACCACACAAGAGAAATGTTCGAGTTCATGAAAAGGTGCAAAACAGGGATGTAGTTGAAAAATCCAAGCCCAAGTTCAAGAAAGTTTGGAGAAGGATAGAAGAAAGGAAATCGTGTCTCCTTGGACTGAAGGAGACTACTCCGCTATTGCACTAAGCAACTCTAGGTAACACATCCTCAGGGGGAGCAATCTTGAAGTTTCATTTTAATGCTCCTATGTATTTGTTTGATTACCTAAGGATGAAATGCAAGAAGTTAGGGAAGTTGTCGTATAGTTGTCGAAGTGTGTTTTCAGTTCATGTAGTTGTTTGTGGAAGTGCCGTGAAGGGTGGTGATTAAATTGAGAGTTGTCATTATTGGTAGTATTACTATATGTCATTGTTGTACTGTTGATGGTTCTTACTATCACTATCCAAAGTTAAGGATTACAATAGGTCAGATAATTTGGTTAGTGAAAGAATGTTGCCTTAGCCGCATATATGTGTTTTGATAAAAGTAGTGTGCATTGGAACTACACATTGACGTAAATATTGTTAGATCTTTATGACGCTATGGTGAAAAATATTGAAGTCTGATATTTGACTCATGTTTAGCTCATCAAGATGAGCAACATTGCTTTGTGAATCATACCTATCCAAGGTCCAAAAGTATGAGTTTGAGTAAGGTGCACTAGTTGGCTGTGAAGTGTTTGACAAAATGTTGTCTCCTGATTCGAATAGTTGAAAGTAAGGTGTGACCAGCGGTGATTGTAGAAAACATAGACCAAGTTGAAAATGTAAAAAGGGATTTGGTTGTGTTATGGTACAGTGTTTGATGCTTGCACAGAGTTGGTGGTAAAATTGCAGTGTTGACACAGTGTTGGACAAAAGTCGGTACAAGTGTGAGTCATGTGTCAATTTTGTTGACAGATGTGAAATCAGCATTTTTGATTGAAAGCTTACTATACCTAACAGCTATCAAACCAGATATTTTGTATGTAGTATGCATGGTAGCACAATTTTAGGCTAATCCCAAGGAGACTCATGTGACAACATTATGGTGGTTGATTTCTAAAATATCATTGAAGGGAAAATGATTGTTTGTGGTTTCCTTTTTCGAAAGTAGTTGGTTGAACGCATCAAGGTTTTCTGAATTGAGAATTGTGTTTAAACCTTGTGTTATAAGCATAGTGGTTTTAAGCCCATTGGTTGTGAAATAACTTGAGTTAGAAAAGAACATGAGTATCATTGTATGTGATATTTGTGGTTGAGCATTGTTGGAATTATTTGAGTTGGTTGATACATACTTGGACTAGGGTTGTGTGAGAGAGAGTTGTCCCTTGTGATTATTGGTTGAGTTGATTTGATTGAGCCTAGTCAAGTTATGTGTGAAGTGATTTTTAAAGTTCTATGAAGTGGATTTTATTTGAGATTGCCATTCATTATTGAGTTCATTTTGAGTACTACTTGAGCATGATTGGTTGAGTCTTTGAGAAGACACTTGGAAAATATTTAAGGACAATGCTGGGACAAATTTCTAAGCATATTTGGGCAAGTTCTTTGTGAGATTGCTAGAGAATATTCTAAAAATTTTTGAGTGAGCTTGGTGGAGCAGACTTGGACAGAGTACAGAGAGATAGAGCCTTCTATAATATCACAAGGATACTATGGAGTATGAGTTATAGTATCCTAAAGATGCATATTGGGTAGGATGTATAGATGATAGGAAGATTACCAATGGAGGTGCATTCTATCTTGGAGACAGTTTGGTCGCATAGAACAGTAATAAACAAGAGTCAGTTTTCTTATCCACAGTAGAGGCAGAATATATTGCAGCGACAACATGTTGTACACAGGAGAATGTTGCAAAAAGTGAGGTTAAGTTGGATTTTCATTCCAACAATAGATTTTGGAGTGGTCACGTTTCCCAAGAAGTGACTAGCTACAGGGATCACATTCTCAGGGGGAGCATTTAAGTATTTGTTTATATTTTTGCTCATGTTCATGATTTTTGTTAAATGTAATAAATTTTTGCTTAGAATGTTGTGCATGGACTCAAGGGGAGTCTGCAGTAGCCCTTTGGTATTATTTTCAAAGGGGGAGAAGAATTACAGGAGAATTGCACATGTGTTGCCAACAATTCCAAAGGGGGAGATTGTTGAGCAAGGTGCAACAAACAGTATTGTCATTGTTTTCAACATAGTCAGACAGATCTGTTGATGCAATGGACAGGAAGTTTAAAAGCTAGTCAGATGTAGAAAAAAAGATTTCAAAGGCTACGTAGAGTATGTACAGTGATTCTCCAAGAAGACCAAAGTGGACCACTTGCAAAAGGTCAAAGAAAAAGACAAGTAAGAAAAGTGTCATGATATTGCGACATATACAGTAGGCAAGAAAAACTGTCACGATTTCATGACATGTTAGAAAATAGAGAAGAAAGAAGAAAAACTGTCACAATTTCGTGACATGCTAGAAGAGAGAGAAGAAGAAAGAAAAATTGTCGCGATTTCAAGACATGTTGGCAAGAAAGAAAAATTGTCGCGATATCATGACATGTTGGCAAGAAAGAAAAATTGTCGTGATATCACGACAAGTTGGCAAGAAAGAAAAACTGTCGCAATATCGTGACATGTTAGGAAGCAAGCAAAACTGTCTCGATTTCGCGACATGTTGGAAGAGAGAAAAGCAAGTAGAAAAAGTGTCGCAATTTCGTGACATATTGCAAGGAAGGTTGTATAGATGAAAAAGTGTTGCGATTTTGTGACATATTGCAAGGAAGGTTGTACAGATGAAAAAGTGTCGTGATTTCGTGACATATTGCAAGGAAGGTTGTACGGATTAAAAAGTGTCACAATTTCATGACATATTGCAAGGAAGGTTGTACGGATGAAAAAGTGTCGCAATTTCATGACATATTGCAAGGAATGTTGTACGGATGAAAAAGTGTCGCAATTTCTTGACATATTGCAAGGAAGGTTGTACGGATGAAAAAGTGTCGCGATTTCATGACATATTGCAAGGAAGGTTGTACGGAAAAAAAAGTGTCATGATTTTGTGACATGTTGTAGGAGAGAGAGTTCGAAATAAAAAGTGTCACGATTTCGCGACATAATGCAGGAGAGAGAGTCCGAAAGAAAAAGTGTCACAATTTTGCGACATGTTGCAGGAGAGAGAGTCCGAGAGAAAAAGTGTCACGAATTTGCAACATGTTGTAGGAAAGAGAGTCTGAGAGAAAAAGTGTCACGATATGGCGACATGTCGGGTTTTTGTGACCCGAAGGCAAGAAAAAGCGCTAAGGAGAAAAAGTGTCGTGATATCATGACATGTTACGTTTTCACGACCCAAAGGCAAGATAAAGCGCTAAGGAGAAAAAGTGTCGCGATATCACGACATGTCGTTTTTTCGTGACCCAAAGGCAAGATAAAGTGCTAAGGAGAAAAAGTGTCATGATATCGCGACATGTCACATTTTCGTGACCCAAAGGCAAGTTAAAGTGTTAACAAGAAAAAGTGTCACAATATCATGACATGTCGCATTTTTGCGACTAAAGGAGGAGAGAGAAAGTAAGAAGGCAAAAGTGTCACGATATCATGACATGTTATGTTTTCACGGGGCCAAAGCTAAGAAACAAAGCAAAGAGAAAAAGTGTCACGATATCGCGACATGTATTTTCGCGGGCCAAAGCTAAGAGAAAGCGTACGAAAGAAAAAGTGTAGCGATATCGCTACATGTTTTATTTTTGTGGGCCAAAGCTAAGAGAAAGCATACGGAGGTGAAAGTGTCACAATATCATGACATGTTGTGTTTTCATGGCAACAGTAATAGAAGAGTTATAGGGGCAGTTGAAGCCGATGAAAACCGATGTTAGTCGACGAAGATTAGGGTTTGCAACCGACAAAGATTAGGGTTTACAGCTGACCATGATTAGGGTTACAGCTGACTAAGATTAGAGTTTTTCATCATCAAAATGTTGTTATAAAAGCATTGTTTTTTGGAGAATTGAGTGGTCGTCGATATCGTCGAATACATGTCAAAGTGTGAAATGCGGCCGTAAGAGCGTAGAAAGTGCAGAAGCAGCAAAATGATGGTGAAAAAATATATCAAAACATATATTAAAACATATAAAAGGTGTGTTCTTATTATTTTAGTTCACGAATGGTTTGAATGCAATTTCCATGCAAAAACAATGGGATTCCAACTGACTATTGCTACCTTCAAGCAATGGGCTACCAATAACTGGAGCACTAAAGATAAGTTCCAAATTTTTACAAACCCTAATGGATACATTATTTATTTTTTGAAAATGATGAAGATAGGGAGAACATTTTTCAAGGGAGACCATGGTTTTTGGTAGGGTAGGTCTCTTCATGAAGCCCCGACATACCAAGTTGAAAGATGATGAAGAGATGCCATCAACTGCCCCTGTTTGGGTTTGTTTATTTGGTCTTCTGATAGAATACTGGCATCCAAAGATATTCAAAACAATTGGAATTTCTTTAAGAATTTACATGATGACTTACGATTGTACCCAACACATAGAGTATATGATTTATTCAAGGATTTGTGTTTTGATTGATTTTGATAAACCACTTCCATAGAATATTACTTTACAATATAGGGAAGAAATATGGTATCAAGTAGTAGATTATTAAAATATTATATTTGGATGCATAATGAAGAACATGAGCTTATACTGAGAGGGGGGGTGAAAAGTATAAGATAAAACTTTTTTACGTTTCAATACATATAATAACATCAACAATATTAAAGCAGTAAACATTTCATTAATCATCACACATGAGAGACATGATTTAATGCACTTCACTCAATGTAGGCTACTGCATGAAGAATATATTCCTTATAAATTTTCTCAATAAATTCATTTGGAAATCAATTCCCTATTACAATGCTTATGGACCCTTGTCTAAATGAGAAACCAATCCCCTTACTTTGGTTTATGGAACTCTATCCATAGGAGAAATATTTATCCTTATCTCTGGCTGGTGATCTTCTAGAATACTTTTACCCCTATTGTTAAAAAAACATTTGATTTTGTTAGAAGATCGTTTTTTTAATAATTTTTATATACAAATTTTTAATTTATAAAAATTAAAAAAATATTTTTAAAAATAAAAATAAATTAAAAAATTATTATTATATATTAATTTATATATAACATATATTTTAAAACAATTGATTTCTATTCTTTATGTTAATAGCATAATTATATTAATTATATATTTATTTTACTTTTATATGGAAAAATTATAATTATAATATTTATTTATTTATATATATTTAGTTTTTTTTAGACAAGTTTATTCACGGATGGTTTGAATGCAATCTCCATGCAAAAACATATATCAAAACATGAAAAAAATGTTCTTTATTGTTAAATTATTTTAATCCTTAAGCTTAAACATTACACCTAACCACAATCAAATAATAAAATCGAACACTGTACGATGCTTTTGTTTGTTTATATATACAAATGTAATAAACTTTTAGGACAATTGTAAACAATTTGTTCAAGGAAAAGACGAGTTAAAGCATTTAATAAGAACACACCTTTTAAATCTATAATAATATTATAGGCATAATCTATGGAATAAACTACACATTAAATAATTAACAAGATAGAAATATAAACCAACAAAAACAAGAGTCATCCATACTATTATTCTAAACTGCGAGACCAAACTACATCAGGGCACTGACCCAAAACTATTACACTGCATTTATGTAGAGATACTACCCAAAACTATTACACTGCATTTATGTAGAGATACTACCGTATGCTTTTCTTCCAACAGACTAGAAAACTATTATCTGCATTTAAAATTAGAGAATACATAGATTTACTTTGCTCTCAACATTTACAGAAAGGACAGGAGCAGAGACAACAACATTTATTATCTATGACATTGCTATCAATACAACAAGCACAATATTCTCCTTGGCCTAACGGCTTAAACTTCAAAGCATTGTTTCCCTGATCTTCAGATTCTGAGTTTAAAACTCCCTTAGCTCCTTCATTGTGTTTCATTGTATTACTGTAGACAAATAATAAGAGTAACCCCATGCAGATCACAAATGTTAATGAAGAAAACTTCGATACTGATGTTGTCATTACTATAAAAATGGTGCTTGTCAGAGTACACGAGAGCCTCCAAACAAGTATTTCAAATAATTTTATTTGTATCCAAACATTTTCCTTCAGTTTAGAATTTCTCTTTGGGTTTCAAAATGGAATGCATGCAAGAGTTCACAATAGAAAGCGCAAATTTCAGAACCGTAGAGATCGCTGAATGTTTACACGTTGTAGTGACTTTAGTGCAGATTGAGAATCTTACCAATATTGGAAGACAATATCATCCAATATTATTGTGAGGATAAGATCTAAAACTCCTCAAGTCAAGTTTGCAAAGACAAGCCTATGCAAAAAGAAGCCGAATATATTGTAAAGAGAAGCCTCTGAAAATAATGGTGCTATGAATTGCAAACATAGGCCCAAAATGTCATTAGGAATGACTAAGGAAAGTGGATAACTTCTACCGAGGAGGACACTCAAAAAAATAAATGATTAGCTTTCTCTAAGGTAGCTTCACACAAATAACACCTATTCAAAATGGGTAAACCTCTTTATCATTACTATTGGTTAGTTACATGTTAGGTTGATATATTGACTACTTACCTTTTTTTTTTTTTTCTAATACATTCATCTATGAAAATATTAATCAATGATGTTGTCAAATAATAATGAATGAGTCTTTAAAATTTAAAATAGTATATATCCTATTTTATAACTATTATAAAATTTTCTATTCTCTTAAAAATATATATTATTTAGGTTGTATAACAAAATTTTAATTAATGTCAAAGGGTTTTTGGTTCAATGGCTGGAAAAATAGTTGATATAGCTCACACCAAAGTTTAAATTTGGATAACACCAAATAGCTCAACACTACTAAATCTATGTAAAAAAGAAGACAACCCTTTAAAAACCCTTCCCTTAAATAAATATAAATATAAATAATTTATTTAAATAATTTATAAATATTGCTTTTATCTTTGGATATAAACTATATATTTTTAATATTAAATAATGATAGTCAAAATAAAGTTTTTGATACATTTCAGTGAATTTTAATTATAAATAATATATGAGTTTTGTTGCATCTTGTCCATTTTTTGTCCATTTTTTTTATTTAATAAAAGAAGGGTTTTAAAGGGGTCCCTAAACCTTTTACAAAGGGGTTTTGGGAGGGACCCTCAACCTTTAAAAATCCACAGAGATATTCAATAATCGCAAAAGAAGAACATAAAAGGGACTACAATGTAA
This sequence comes from Wollemia nobilis, assembly GCA_028583015.1. NCBI lineage: Eukaryota > Viridiplantae > Streptophyta > Pinopsida > Araucariales > Araucariaceae > Wollemia > Wollemia nobilis. The sequence continues at coordinate 116,563 of JAQPPZ010002275.1, forward strand.
GGGAAAATTGATTCAAAATTCCATAAAGATCCCATAGATCCAAAATAAACAATATTCTTGCCTAAATTTCAACAAACAAAATAAGACCTAAAAAGGATCTTCCCACCCAAGCCACCATTAGAGAATAAAATTTGGGAAAATGGGATAGCCAACCAAGTTATTCAATGGAAAGTTAAAAATTAAACCCTCTAGCTAGCCAACAAATAAATCTCACAAAAGTCCAAAAGTGCAAAGGCTTGAATCTAGGATTCCTATAGTGCTAGCCAACCAATAGTTGAGAATTTCTAGATAGGAAGGAATGGATAGGAATAGAAGCAACACATACAAATAACATTGTCTTGACCATCCAAAACCTTGCAACATCAGGGGATCTAGAAGAGATGTTCTTGTTCAATATAAGAAGCAAAGATTTCAAACCAATGGTACTCAACATAAATCCAAACAATATAAGAACCCAACCAAAGAGAATCATAGGATTTAATAAGGCTCCCTAAACCTAAATGTAGGGTTTTTAAAGGCTCTCAAAACCTTCATAGTAGTGTTTTTATAGACTCCCAGAACCATGATAGGGTTTTGGGAGGCTCCCTAAACCTTAGAACTAGGTTTTGAAAGGCTCCCAAAATATTGTATAAATGGATTAGGCATTCGATAGAGTACCATAGGGATTTCGGAAGGCTCCATCAACCTAAATAGGGTTTTAAAAGATTCTTAGAACCTTAAAAAAAATAATTAAGCCTTAAGAAGAGGAACATAAGGTTTTGGAAGACTCTCCAAACCTAAAACAGGCTAGGATTTAGGAAATCCTAAAGAAACTAGAAGGTCCACTCTATAGGCCATTAGAGAAGTAGACTAGGAACAACAATATTCATGAGATAAATATTTATTAGAATTGAAGTTAAAGAAATACCTTGTTGATAAGCTACAACCTAACTAGCCACCACAAAGGCTAATATTTGCAAGGAAAACCAACAAAGGCTGCACAAAAACACACCACCATTTGAATAAAAGTGAAACTAGGGAAAAGCCAGCAAGTACCCTAGCAAAGAAAGCTTCCAGTGAAATTAGAACATGAAATAGAGAAGCATGAGGACCAACCCCACCCACCATGGCTGCTCAACTAGAACTAGATCCTAGTTGAAGTAGCATAAACTAAATTAGATCCGACAAGACAATCCATAAGAAGGGTAGATATAGGTTCTAAAAAATAACCCCCTCACTTCCTAGAAGGAGGTTAGAAATAAACCTCTAGAGCTGCTCGTAGGTGACCAACAATGCCATCCTATTTTGGTATACCACAATCTAGAGGGAATCCATGAGAGATTTTTATGTCCTCTTCACATTGTAGAGGTTTGAATAGTAGACCTCCCTTTCAAAGAGGCCAAGCTCACCTTCTCCACTTTCACTATAAAGGCATATGATTTTTTATTATATGTACTTTATGAAATAATATTTAAAAGTATAATGAAAATAAATAAATAAAAATATATTTTTTCAACTTTTCTTCAAAACACTATCTTTTGTTTAAAAGTAAACAATTATTATTTTTGGTTACATAAGAGATTTAGTCACAACCATTATAGTTTTAGTAACTGACAAGCACATGGTTAAAACCATAGGGGCTACTCCCACCAAAGTTATTTCACCTTCTTATTGTTGATCCGATGTGAAGGAGACCACCGATCGTTTGAGATTCGTACTGTCATGATCAATTTGGCTCACACTCAGAGAATTAAGAACATACTACTACCTTTGCTAATAGGCTGCCCCTAAGGTTTGAACCTAGGTACCTTCTTGGTAAGTGCCTTTTTAGACAAGCACTTACCAATCCACCTAACCATCGAGACGAAAAGTAAACAATTATAACATTTACAAATTTTAGTACACCAAATTTTGCAATATTTTATTTTGTGGATACTTTTTAAATAAATAATTTTCCAACATTATTATTTTTTAACTTATAATAAATAAAATAAAATTGTCATTTTCTTATCATTCGATAGAAAGTGAACTAAGATGATATTAACAAATATAAATTAAAAAAATTATAAATAATTTACAATTACATATATCTTTTTATTTTATATGTAAAAGATAATTTTACTTAACTTAATATATAAACATGCTATTATTATTAACACTCATATGAACCATGCCAAGATTATTGACTTGACTATCGTCAACAATGATAATTATAAGGGTTGCTATATAAAGTTATGTATAATTTTAATTAAAAAATTATAATACATCCAATAAGAATGTAAGTTTTTCATTATAATTTCCTATTAGTTTTGTCAACATAAATATTCTTGTTAAAAATTCAAATGAAAAAAAAAAACAAAATCAACAATTAACCTCTAAAAATAATTTGATAACACTATAAGAAATTTCATAGTCTTTATATAAAAATAAGCAATGTTCTTTTACATAATAATTTACTCTTATAGGTAACCTAAAAGTTTATATATAAAAAATGGGACAACAATTGTAATAAGATAGTTATATCTCACTATAAATCAAATTATCAAAGTTAAATAGAACATATTATTATATTTTCCCTTGTATCATTCATATTTATAATTTATTAAATATTTGCACATATCATTATCATTTAAACCATATTAAATATTTTTGCTTTATTGAAATATGTTTCTATTTGTGTATGAGATGTGATCTTATTTATTTAGTTTTTATAGTTAATGAGGTTTTTGAAAAATTACTATATATACAATTTTCATTTTTTTATTAGATAAAGAAATGGTTTTGAAAAGGCCCCCGAACATTATACATTAGGAGAAGTCCTACAAGACATGTCCAAAAACTAACTTCATAAAGACAAGAACAACTACAAAACACAAATGCTAGACACCCAACACCATCTTTAAAAATGAACATGAGAGACAAAACAATACAACCAAGGATTGGTTGAAACGTAAACCCTGACATAAGCTAGGAGCACCATCAAATGGGTACTATAGAAGTCACATTATATGACCTCACACCCCATGGGATCCATCAGCCCTATCAAAAGTTAAACCATGGTACCAAAAGAGCATAGACTTTATATCCTCTGCACAAGAAAGACCAACATTAAGTGTACACAAGAGAGAAAACTAGTAATATTACAAACTCTTCCCACCCAAACTAAGAGCCTTGGATTTTGGAAACTTTGGCAAACTGCATCAACATGATATAAAACCAATGATGGATCCCAAGGGACCAAAATGAACATTTGCTTGATTCAAAATAAAAAAAATCTTATTGAAACCAAAAACCCTATTTTTAAAATCTTTATGGGCTCTAATTGAAATACAAGACACGATAAAACTACACCAAAGAATCCATAAAGAAAGCCCCAAAATAGTCTTTCACCCATTAACAAAAATTGGGATTGGATCACTTTCCCATGGTAAAGGGTTGGGAAGGTTGATAATTTCCAATATCCAACTTCAACAAATACTAAGAGCCATTGGTGATCTCTACCTCTGTCACCTTATTCCCTAGAGCTTTAAATTATTGTCTCCCAAAATTATTCTCTACTTAACATCTACAAAACCATTTTTAAAACTTCTTGACTTAGAGCCAAGGAATCCCTTTATGACTTCTAGTTTTAGGTCTTGGGAACCCTTTCTTGAACTTCACCATCATCCTTAAAATAGTGGATGTAGGGAGATTTATCGATTCTGATGAAACATCTAGCCTAGGGAGATTGAGGTAATCAAAGGAGTTCTACAAAATCAATGAGACAAATGGAGGAGGGGTACTAACATTATTAAAGAGTTTTTGAATATTAGATTCAAAATTAAATGGAAGCACATCTAAATATTCAACTAAGGGAGGCATCTTACCTTGAAGGAGAGGCACATCATGATATTCAACCAGGGATGGATTTTCACCTTGAAAGGGGGGTTCTGCAACAATCTCAAATCCCAAACTATCAACTACCTCAACTTGCTAGAACTCAACAAGCTCAAAAACTTGGCTATTGACAACATTCTTTAGGGGCTCCTCTTGAACAGATTTACCCCGTGATTTTAATTTCTTTTATTATTCCTCTTGATCTAATTTATCACTATTTACCTAAATATTTTGGGGGTACTTATCCATAGGATAACTAACAATTCGACATCCAGATCAAACTATCAATCTATTTTCATATGCAATGGGTTGAACCCAAGTACCTGAGTATAAGGTAAGCTTGATTGAATAAGGGAGATCCACTTCCAGATCTACCATAACACACAACCTCAAAAACACCATTTTGGATTTTGTTCTTATTATCGAATCAATTTGAGTAAGATTTCCCACTACATTAGCCACTCCTCTTAAGATATTGTCATGCCATAGATAGAAAGGAAGACTATGGAGATGAATCCAAAGAGACACAAAGTTTACCTTATGAGTATGTGGGTTGAACTATAGCTCTAATTTTTAAAATAACAAGCCCCTCTTACCATAGAATGAGGGACCACCACATAGGAAGTGGTTTGAATCTCACACATAGTTTAATTTTATAAAAAAGAAGGATTTTGGAGTCCCAACTATTTTCATTGCACCTAAAAGATTTCATTTTGTTATGACCAATCTTCTAATTGAATCCATATCTAGCCTCACCCCTTAAATTTTTCCCATGAGATTACATTTGCCTTATTCTTTGGTGATTTGAATAAAATCTCTTGGAATGTAAATTTCATTACCAATAGGGGAGAGGTCACAAAGAATTTTAGGACTAACAATACCAACACATTTAAATGCCACAACAATATAATATTTGTTGGGGTTAATAGACTTAAGATTAATATAATGACGTTAGAAACTAGACCCACTTTCAAAATTACCTTTAGATGATCGAAGACCCCCAAAATACCTAGGTGACTAGCCCTATATCCAACACTAGGATTGAAGGGCTTTTTGAATGAAGCCCTTAAAGGGATCCCATTCTTAGCACCTTCTAGTGGGGAAACCACACCTTCTAAGGGAATCCTCTCCCTCTAACAAAAATACATGATCCACCATAGGGTTGTCGTCAAACCTGCAACCCCAAACTCCATCTCCATTACCCTACCTACCATTCTTGCTCAAAGAAAAGTTCAAAAAAACTCAAGTCCATGATTATTTGAAATTCTTGATGTCTATAATCAAGCAGAGATGTAGATATAGAAGCCATAAGATGCAGTGGGAGAAAATTTCCATATTTTTAATATATTAAAATCATACAATTTATAAAAAAATGAAAATTCACTCTTTGCTCTTCAACACCTACTTTGCATTAATGGGCATAATAATTTTTTTCATATAGATTGAAAATTTTCATTATTAAAAATTAGGGTCAAATAATTAATTAAATATAAGTTTAATTAGTTATGTTTTAGTTAGTATTTTACATATTAAAGTGTAATTGTAACAAATAAAATTTTTGAATTATAGATATAGACTCGAGATATTTGAACGACTCTTGATCACTATTCATTGTGGCGAACAACTGCACACAAATATTACAACCGAGAATAATGCTCGATAATGATGAAATCATGGATAGCAGATTTTGCTGAAGGTCAAGGAATTGAAGACGTTGATTATGGATTTATAATTCTTCTTATAGCATAATGATTTGAGAGGGAAAGTGGCTGCATTAGGGTTTACAGTAAAAATTTAAGATTTCATGCAATTTTATCTTTTGGATATTGGGATGAAGGGTATCAATAGAGATGCATGCATTAAGTTAAAAATAAATTTTAGAGAAGCAATCTATGGAGGACCACCTCAAACAGGAGTGGAACACAATCAACAATTTCCAAGAAAACCATTGAGGATGCCAAATGTTGATCCAAGAAAAATAGATATGAGTTGCATGAAAGGCAACTAGTGGATCCCCAACGGTGAAATTAGAAATAATGGATGTTTAGAAAGGAATAGATGTTATTGAGAGAAAAAACATAATTTGTCAATTCATGGGATTCCAACTGACTATTGCTACCTTCAAGCAATGGGCTACCAATAACAGGAGCACTAAAGATAAGTTCCAAATTTTTACAAACCCTTATGGCTACATTATTTATTTTTTGAAAATGATGAAGATAGGGAGAACATTTTTCAAGGGAGGCCATGGTTTTTGGTAGGGTAGGTCTCTTCATGAAGCCCTGACATACCAAGTTGAAATATGATGAAGAGATGCCATCAACTGCCCCTGTTTGGGTTCGTTTATTTGGTCTTTTGATAGAATACTGGCATCCAAATATATTCGAAACAATTGGATTTTCTTTAGGAATTTACATGATGACTTATGATTGTACCCAACACATAAAGTATTTGATTTATTCAAGGATTTGTGTTTTGATTGATTTTGATAAACCACTTCCATAGAATATTACTTTAAAATATAGGGAAGAAATATGGTATCAAGTAGTAGATTATTAAAATATTATATTTGGATGCATAATGAAGAACATGAGCTTACACTGAGAGGGGGGGTGAAAAGTATAAGATAAAACTTTTTTACGTTTCAATACATATAATAACATCAAAAATATTAAAGCAGTAAACATTTTATTAATCATCACACACATGAGAGACATGATTTAATGCACTTCACTCAATGTAGGCTACTACATGAAGAATATATTCCTTATAAATTTTCTCAATAAATTCATTTGGAAATCAATTCCCTATTACAATGCTTATGGACCCTTGTCCAAAGGAGAAACCAATCCCCTTACTTTGGTTTATGGAACTCTATCCATAGGGGAAATATTTCTCCTTAGCTCTGGCTGGTGATCTTTTAGAATACTTTTACCCCTATTGTTAAAAAGACATTTGATTTTGTTAGAAGATCATTTTTTTAATAATTTTTATATACAAATTTCTAATTTATAAAAATTAAAAAAATATTTTTAAAAATAAAAATAAATTAGAAAATTATTATTATATATTAATTTATATATAACATATATTTTAAAACAATTGATTTCTATACTTTATGTTAACAACATAATTATATTAATTATATATTTATTTTACTTTTATATGTAAAAATTATAATTATAATATTTATTTATTTATATATATTTAGTTTTTTTAGACATGTTTATTCACGGATGGTTTGAATGCAATCTCAATGCAAAAACACATATCAAAACATGAAAAAAATGTTCTTTATTGTTAACTTATTTTAATCCTTATGCTTAAACATGACACCTAACCACAATCGAATAATAAAATCGTACACTCTACGATGGTTTTGTTTGTTTATATATACAAATGTAATAAACCTTTTCAAAAACAATTTTAGGACAATTGTAAAAAATTTGTTCAAGGAAAAGAGGGGTTAAAGCATTTAATAAGAACACACCTTTTATATCTATAATAATATTATAGGCATAATCTATGGAATAAACTACACATTAAATAATTAACAAGATAGAAATATAAACCAACAGAAACAAGAGCCATGCATACTATTATTCTAAACTACGAGACCAAACTACATCAGGGCACTAACCCAAAACTATTACACCGCATTTATGTAGACATACTACCATATACTTTTCTTCCAACCTACTGGAAAACTATTATCTGCATTTAAAATTAGAGAATACGTAGATTTGCTTTGCTTTCAACATTTACAGGAAGGACAGGAGCAGAGACAACAACATTTATTATCTGTGACATTGCTATCAATACAACAAGCAAAATATTCTCCCTGGCCTAACGCCTTAAACTTTAAAGCATTGTTTCCATGATCTTCAGATTCTGAGTTTAAAACTCCCTTAGCTCCTTCGTTGTGTTTCATTGCATTACTGTAGACAAATAATAAGAGTAACCCCATGTAGACCACAAATGTTAATGGATAAAACTTTGATACTGATGTCGTCATTGCTATAAAAATGGTGCTTGTCAGAGTGCACGAGATCTTCCAAACAAGTATTCCAAATAATGCTATTTGTAACCAAACATTTTCCTTCAGTTTGGAATTTCTCTTTGGGTTTCAAAATGGAATGCATGCAAGAGTTCACAATAAAAAGCGCAAATTCCAGAACCGTAGAGATCGTTGAATGTTTACACGTTGCAGTGACTTTAGTGCAGATTGAGAATCTTGCCAATATTGGAAGATAATATCACTGAATATTATTGTGAGGATAAGATCTAAAACCCCTCAAGTCAAGTTTGCAAAGACAAGCCTATGCAAAAAGAAGCCGAATGTATTGCAAAGAGAAGCCTCTGAAAATAATGGTGCTATGAATTGCAAACATAGGCCCAAAATGTCATTAGGAATGACTGAGGAAACTGGATAACTTCTAACGAGGACACTCAAAAAAATAAATGATTAGCTTTCTCTAAGGCAGCTTCACACAAATAACACCTATTCAAAATAGGTAAACCTCTTTATCATTACTATTGGTTAGTTACATGTTAGGTTGATATATTGACTACTTACCTTTTTTTGTTTTGCTAATACATTCATCTATGAAAATATTAATCAATGATGTGAAATAATAATGAATGAGTTTTTAAAATTTATAATAGTATATATCCTATTTTATAACTCTTATAAAATTTTATATTCTCTTAAAAATATATATTATTTAGGTTGTATAACAAAATTTTAATTAATGTTAAAGGGTTTTTGGTTCAATGGCTGGAAAAATAGTTGATATAGCTCACACCAAAGTTTAAATTTGGATAACACCAAATAGCTCAACACTACTAAATCTATGTAAAAAAGAAGACAACCCTTTAAAAACCCTACCCTTAAATAAATAAAAATAAAAATAATTTATTTAAATAATTTATAAATATTACTTTTATCTTTGGATATAAACTATATATTTCTAATATTAAATAATTATAGTCAAAGTAAAGTTTTTGATACTTTTCAGTGAATTTTAATTACAAATAATATATGAGTTTTGTTGCATCTTGTCCATTTTTGTCCATTTTTTTTATTTAATAAAAGAAGGGTTTTAAAGAGGTCCCTAAACCTTTTACAAAGGGGTTTTGGGAGGGACCCTAAACCTTTAAAAAGCCACAAAGATATTCAATAATCACAAAAGAAGAACACAAAAGGGACTACAATGTAATGGAAAATTGATTCAACATTCCACAAAGATCCCATAGATCCAAAACAAACAATATTCTTGCCTAAATTTCAACAAACAAAATCAGACCTGAAAAGGATCTTCCCACCCAAGCCACCATGAGAGAATCAAATTTGTAAAAATGGGATAACCAACCAAGTTATTCAATGGTAAGTTAAAAATTAAACCCTCTAGGTAGCCTACAAATAAATCTCACAAAAGTCCAAAAGTGCAAAGGCCTAAATCTAGGATTCCTATAGTGCTAGCCAACCAACATTTGAGATCTGCTAGACAGGAAGCAATGAATAGGAATAGAACCAGCACGTACAAATAACATTGTCTTGACCATCCAAAACCTTACAACATCAGGGGATCTAGAAGAGATGTTCTTGTTCATGATAAGAAGCAAAGATTTCAAACCAATGGTACTCAACATAAATCCAAACAATATAAGAACCCAACCAAATAGAATCGTAGGGTTTAATAAGGCTCCATAAACCAAAATGTAGGGTTTTTAAAGGCTCTCAAAACCTTCATAGTAGTGTTTTTATAGACTCCCAAAACCATGATAGGGTTTTGGGAGGCTCCCTAAACCTTAGAACTAGGTTTTGAAAGGCTCCCAAAATATTGCATAAATGGATTAGGCATTCGATAGAGTACCATAGGGCTTTTGGAAGGCTCCACCAACCTAAATAGGGTTTTAAAATATTCTTAGAACCTTAAACAAAATAATTAAGCCTTAAGAAGAGGAACATAAGGTTTTGGAAGACTCTCCAAACCTAAAATAGGCTAGGATTTAGGAGATCCTAAAGAAACTAGAAGGTCCACTCCATAGGCCAGAAGAGAAGTAGACTAGAAACAACAAGATTCATGAGATAAATCTTGCTTAGAATTGAAGTTAAAGAAATACCTTGTTAATAAGCTACAACCTGACTAGCCACCACAAAGGCTAAGATTTGCAAGGAAAACCTACAAAGGCTGAACAAAAATAAACCACCACTTGAATAAAAGTGAAACTAGGTAAAAGCCAGAAAGTACCCTAGCAAAGAAAGCTTCCAGTGAAAGTAGAACATGAAATAGAGAAGCATGAGGACCAACCCCACCCACCATGGCTGCTCCTCACACCGTCCAACTAGAACTAGATCCTAGTTGAAGTAGCATAAACTAAACTAGATCCGAAAAGATAATCCATAAGAAGGGTAGATATAGGTTCTAAAAAATAATCCCCTCACTTCCTAGGAGGAGGTTAGAAATAAACCTCTAGAGCTCCTCTTAGGTGACCAATAGTGCCATCCTATTTTTGTATACCACTATCTAGAGGGAATCCATGAGAGATTTTTTATGTCCTCTTCACATCGTAGAGGTTTGAATAGTAGACCTCCCATTCAACGAGGCCAAGCTCACCTTCTCCACTTTAACTACAAAGGCATACGATTTTTTATTATATGTACTTTATGAAATAATATTTAAAATTATAATGAAAATAAATAAATAAAAATATATTTTTTCAACTTTTCTTCAAAACACTATCTTTTGTTTAAAAGTAAACAATTATTATTTTTGGTTACATAAGAGATTTAGCCACAACTATTTTATCTTTAGTAACTGACAAGCACATGGTTAAAACCATAGGGGCTACTCCAACCAAAGTTATTTCACCTTCTTATTGTTGATATGATGTGAAGGAAACCACCTATCGTTTGGGATTCGTACTATCATCATCAATTTGTCTCACACTCAGAGAATTAAGAATATACTACTACCTTTGGTAATAGGCTGCCCCTAAGGTTTGAACCTAGGTACCTTCTTGGTAAGTTCCTTTCTAGACAAGCACTTACCAATCTACCTAACCATCGAGACGAAAAGTAAACAATTATAACGTTTACAACTTTTAGTACACCAAATTTTGCAATATTTTATTTTGTGGATACTTTTTAAATAAATAATTTTCCAACATTATTATTTTTAACTTATAATAAATAAAATAAAATTATCATGTTCTTATCATTCGATAGAAAGTGAAGTAAGATAATATTAACAAATATAAATTAAAAAAATTATAAATAATTTACAATTACATATATCTTTTTATTTTATATGTAAAAGATAATTTTACTTAACTTAATATATAAACATGCTATTATTATTAACACTCATATGAACCATGCCAAGATTATTGACTTGACTATCTTCAAAAATGATAATTATAAGGGTTGCTATATAAAGTTATGTATAATGTTAATTAAAAAATTATAATACATGCAATAAGAATGTAAGTTTTTCATTATAATTTCCTATTACTTTTGTCAATATAAATATTCTTGTTAAAAATTCAAATGAAAAAGAAAACAAAATCAACAATTAACCTCTAAAAATAATTTGATAACACTATAAGAAATTTCATAATATTTATATAAAAATAAGCAATGTTCTTTTACATAATAATTTACTCTTATAGGTAACCTAAAAATTTATATATAAAAAAGGGGACAACAATTGTAATAAGATAGTTATATCTCACTATAAATCAAATTATCAAAGTTAAATAGAACATATTATTATATTTTCCCTTGTATCATTCATATTTATAATTTATTAAATATTTGCACATATCATTATCATTTAAACCATATTAAATATTTTTACTTTATTGAAATATGTTTCTATTTGTGTATGAGATGTGATCTTTTTTATTTAGTTTTTATAGTTAATGAGGTTTTTGACAAATTATTATATATAAAATTTTCATTTTTTTATTAGATATAGAAATGGTTTTGAAAAGGCCCCTGAACATTATACATTAGGAGAAGTCCTACAAGACATGGCCAAAAAATAACTTCATAAAGACAAGAACAACTACAAAACACAAATGCTAGACACCCAACACCATCTTTAAAAAGGAACATGAGAGAAAAAACAATACAAACAAGGATTGGCTGAAATGTAAACCTTGACATAAGATAGGAGCACCATCAAATGGGTACTATAGAAGTCACATTATATGACCCCACACCCCATGGGATCCATCACCCCTATCAAAAGTTAAAACATAGTACCAAAAGAGCATAGCCTTTATATCCTCTACACAAGAAAGACCAACATTAAGTGTACACAAGAGAGAAAACTAGTAATCTTACAAGCTCTTCCCACCCAAACTAAGAGCCTTGGATTTTGGAAACTTTGGCAAACTACATCAGCATGATCTAAAACTAATGATGGATCCCAAGGGACCAAAATGAACATTTGCTTGATTCAAAATAAATAAAAAAATATCTTATTGAAACCAAAAACCCTATTTTTAAAATATTTATGGGCTCTAATTGAAATACAAGACATGATCAAACTACACCAAAGAATCCATAAATAAGGCCCCTATAGACACCCAAATATCACCAATCCAATTATGTGACGATAAGAACTAATCAATTTGACATACATAGCCCCTAGGGCAGCCCCCAGAGGTTAAACAGTGGTCCTAACCACTCCCACAGCAGTTTGGAAGGTCAGAGGTCAATTTGGAACCTTTTTAGCACTTTGCTTCCTACTCGTCCCACCCTAGGATGATTACAAACTAGTATTCATCCCACCCCGGTATGATTATTAGAATTCGTCCTAGGGTGGGATGATTATCAGGTTTGACTGGCAAAAAGTCAAACCTCGATAGGTTTGCCACTTAACTGCACCTTTAGGGCATGCAATTGTGAGTAACAGCTTCAAATCAAGGAAAGGTACTCCAGTCAAGCATGCCTTGATCATGGAGGCCTCATGCAAAGAGACTCTAAATAAGGGAAGAATATTTTCTCCCAAAATAGGGCAATCAGGCCAAGTGGCGCCCTCGCATGCACATTCAAAGAAAGAGATCCTAGGTCTATAAAATGGTGAGTCTTCTCACCCCAAAAAAGAATAGAGCAGGAGCATTTGGAGCAACGGAGTGCTGTTGAATTACACCCCCACCCATTGTTTGTCTTTATTTTGGAAGGAAGGTTATTGGGTGATTATTGGAAGCACAATCTGAAACCAAAAACCCAAAAATTTGGCCATAATACCCCACCTAATCTACTAACACAACCCCATAAGTGGTTTTGGACCCATCCCAAGTGGATTGGTGTCGAAACCAGGCCCCAGACGGTGGGTGTCTTGCCCCCGAGAACCCCTCGCACTACTGCAGTCCTAATCACCCCACCCCAGAGCAATTAGAATGTGGCATATTTCCATATTGTTCTTTTTGCATTTTATTCTAGGTCACTTACATATGGTGTCATTTAAATTTCATGTCATTTGGATGAGTTTTGATTGTGCTTTCAATGTTTCTTGCTTTCACTAACATACAGGGAGCATCATCAGATATAGGGTGATCAAGGCGCCAATTACAGACCCTCTCAAAACTCATTTAAAAAATAGTTCAGAGAAGGAGTAATTACAGACCAGCTCAAAGCTAAGGATGATGCCCTGCATACAGTGGTTGAGGACATCGACAACTAGGAGGAGACCTATTGGAAGCAAAGAGCAAGAACCACTTGGTTATTAGAAGGGGACAGAAATACAAAATTCTTTCATCGGACAACTTGTGCTCAAATACAGATGAACAATATGGAGGTCCTTCAAGATGAGAATGATCATTCCTTTGATACACTTCCAGGTATGCATTCCCATGCTATGGATTATTTTTCTAAGATTTTTAAGGAAAGTGTGGTACAAGATGTAGAGGCCCAAAATGAAGTTATTTCTGTCATACCTACTGTTATTTTTGAGGATGAAAATCAGTCCCTCCTCAAACCCATTGATAGAGATGAATTGAAAACTATGGTCTTTGAAATGAGCACTGGTAAAACTCTAGGTCCAGACAGCTTCCCAATTGAGTTTTTTTTAGGATTTTTGGGACTACTTAGAGGAAGATGTAATGGCTATTGTAGAAAATTCCAGAGAAAATAAGATAATGCTTAAAGCTATAAACCACACTTTCATTACCTTAATTCCAAAATGGGAGAAGGGGGTTCATATTTTAGATTATAGGCCTATTGCCTTATGTAATGTGCTATACAAAATAATCACAAAGGCAATGGTTGAGCGGCTAAAACCTCTTCTTCACAAAATTGTCTCCTATGAGCAAGGGGGTTTTGTTGAGGGATGACAAATTCTGGATGGGGTGGTTTTGGCCCAGGAAGCAATCCATTCAATGCACACTTCTGGTAATAAAGGGATATTCATAAAACTAGACATGTCAAAGGCTTATGATAGGGTCGAATGGAGTTTCCTAGCTAAAATGATGGTAGCCTTTGGTTTCTCTCAAGACTGGATAGAGTGGGTCGTGAGCTGTGTCTCTACCCTGACTTACTCTATGCTAATAAAGGGCCTTCCTTCACAACCATTTGGAGCTACTCGGGGACTGTGCTAGGGGGATCCATGTTCTCCTTATCTTTTTCTCATTTTGGCTGAAGGTCTTGGTAGACTTTTCTTGAGGAGAAGATAGCAAGGTAGATTATTGGGTATCAGGGTGGGTGACAAAGTTTTAATGCACCTGCAGTTTATGGATGACACTGGTTTGGTGAGAGTGGCCAGCTTTAGGGAAGCAAGAATTATTAGGGATACTCTTAATGTCTATCTCAGGGCTACTCAACAGGTCATTAATGACAAGAAATCCAAAGTAGTTTTTTTTAATCTGGAGCAAAGGCTTTAGAACAAAATTTTAGAAATCCTGGGATTCACAAGGACTTCTCTCCCAGTGGTTTACTTAGGGGTCCCCTTGCACTTTAAGAAGCTGAAATTAGACACATGGAGGAATCTACTGGAGTGTATCAAGGACAGAATTAATCACTGGTCTCACAAGTGGTTAAGTTATGGTGGCCGATTAACGTTCTTATAGTCAGTCATTCAAGCCATGCCAATATACAAATTCTCTATCCTATTTTCCTCGATTACAATATGGAAAGAGTTGGATAGGATGGGTAGAAATTTTTTATGGGAAGGAGCAAAGGGAAAGAGAAAGTGGGCCTTAGTGGGTTGGGACAAAGTTACCCAGCCCAAGGTTAAAGGAGGTCTGGGTTTGAGAAAATATAAGCTGAATAATAAAGCTTTGGCTGGAAAGCTATACTGGAGATGGATCTCCCAACCCACCTCCCTTTTCAGTAGAATCCTAACTAGAAAATACCTGGGACAGGCCAACCCAAACGATGTAGCTCACATCCCCTTGGATGGTACTAGGTCCCTAGTTTGGCAAGCTCTCAAGTTAGGGTCTTAGGTTGTTAAAGACCGCTTATTTTGGAAAGTGGGAAGAGGGGAGAAGGCTCATTTTTGGATAGATTCTTGGGATCAATTCCCACCCATCATTGCTAAATTTCTAGAATTATAGCCAATAAAAGCAGCCATTGAAGCCAATGGATGGATCTGTATTGAAAGTTATTTCACAACTACTCAGTTGGGGGAGTGTAAGTTTAAGCAGTTCAATAAGTTGGATGAGTGGCCCATTTCAATCTCTCCGGATTTGACTCCCATCATGACTAAAATTATGACAAAAATATTTCTTACAGGGGGAGATGTGGAGGATGAATTAGCTTGGGGATTTGGGAGTCTTGGCGTCTTGTTGACTAAAATGCCATAAATGATGGAATTATTTTTGGATTTTGAAGTTTTTTTATTTTTTTATTTTAATGCCTGAGAATTAAAATAAAGTTAGAACTTCTAAAAAATAAAGTGCAGAAAAAAGAAAATAAAATGCAAAAAGAAAATGAAAATGAAAATGCATTCAGTTTGATGCTATCCTGTTTCGACAAAACCGAAGATGTGAGGTTTCCATGCATGCAACCTAACCTATTGGACCTGCATGACATGCATAATCCCCATAGACTAAGTGTTGGTTCCTAGGGTACGAAATAAAATTTAGATTTCAAATATTCGCCTAATGTAACCCACAGAAGTGGCATCTACATTATCTATAAATCCGAAATCTAAAAAATGAGAAAGCATGCATAGAAGATCTCCTTCTTTCTTGCCCACAAGATGCAAATTTTTGAATAATTTTGCATTAAAAATATGTCATGTTACAATAGCAGAATCTCTGGTTTTTCCAAACCAGTCTGTGGAGGAGAAATAGCTCAAACAATAGGCCTAGAATAGCCTATCAACTTTAGCTCTGCAACCCCGTTCGTAGCGAATTTCGACCACCTATGGAAGGAAAATATCCAAGAAAAACCTAGTGTCAAGGCCTTGCCTTCATTCCTACAATATTCTCTGAACAGTTTTTGACCCCTATAGCAATCCTAGGCTTTTGCTTTTAAACCCTCTGGCAATGCTCTCTGTTTTGCCCTATGATGCTTCGCTTCATCTCCTAGATCACCTCGTTTCACCTTCCTCGCCTTTTCATTGCTTTTGACTTTATGCTCGACATCGAGACGCTTGATCTTCTCTATGAACTATAACGCTTCTGCAGCCCTTACACCTGTACGCCACATGTTCTCGCATAAATCGTGACCAAAAATAGCATGTCGTGATATCGTGACATTTTCCTGTATGCAGCCTAGCTTTTCTTCTTTCATCGTGAAAATGAGACATGTCACGATATCGTGACATTTTCCTACCCGCAACCTTGTCTGCCTTCATGCACAGTGAAAATAAGACATGTCACGAAATCGTGACATTTTTTGTCAACGGGCCGTGCAAATGCAACCTGTCGTGAAATCGTGACGTTTTTCTATTTTGGGCTATCTCGCTGCAACTTGTCATGAAATCGTGACATTTTTCTCTTTTGGGCTACGAGGGTGCAACCTGTCATGAAATCGTGACGCTTTTCTCTTTCGCTGTGTTTTGTTGTACCTGTCATGAAATCGTGACACTTTTTCATTCGGCATCACCTCACTGCTTTCTGTCATGAAATCGTGACACCTTTTCACTTCGTACCACTTTGGCTGCTTTCTGTCATGAAATCGTGACGCTTTTCATCTTGGAGCTGTCTTACTGCTTTCTATCGTGAAATCGTGACACTTTTTCATTCTGCATCACTTGGTTGCTTTTTGTCACGAAATCGTGACACCTTTTCATTTGGCCTCATCTTGCTACTCTTAACTGCGAAAACGTGACATGTCACGAAATCGCGACAATTTTCATCTTTGCACTATCTTGCTGCTTTTTGTCATGAAATCGTGATGCTTTTCTCTTTTGCCCTTCATCTCGTCTTCAGGTCACGAAATGGTGACATGTCGCGATATCGTGACAACTTTTCATTTTGTACCACTTTGCTTATCTGAGCCACGAAAACGTGACATGTCGCGATATCACGACATTTTCCACTTTGTCTTTCTCTCTCTTCTATGAACCGTGATTTCACAACACGTCGCGATATCGTGACATTTTCTCATCATGCTGCATTCTATTGCTCTTAGCCGCAAAAACGTGACATGTCACGAAATCATGACACCTTTTCATTTTCCCCTCACTTCCTTCACTTTCATTCTGCAACATGTCACGATATCACGACAACTTTCCATTTTTGGCCGTGACGGAGCAACATGTCGCGATATCATGACAACTTTTCATTTCTAGCCGCGATGGAGCAACATGTCGCGATATCGCGACAACTTTTCATTTTTAGCCGTGATGGAGCAACATGTCGCGATATCACGACAACTTTTCATTTCTAGCCGTGACGGAGCAACATGTCGCGATATCGTGACAACTTTTCATTTTTAGCTGCGACAGAGCAACATGTCGCGATATCGTGACAACTTTTCTCTTTTGTGATATTCTTCTTTTTCCTTGATTTTTTAGCATCTAGGCCACTACGGTCTTCTTTGAAAGCATGCAAAAAAGGTGGGTCCCCAATTTTGGGGTGTGTTGTGGATCAGCCACAACAAATGGCGACTCTACTGTCAAATGCTCCTGAGCATTTTGGTGAGAACCCAACCTGAAATATACAAGCTTAGATACAAGCGTCAGCACATAAAAGATAAACAAATACCGATAGATCAAAAATACATGAAACATCAGAATCATTAAGTATCAGCTCGGTGTGTGCAATGTGTTTTCATTCCCTATCACTTGAACTTGATCAACATTCCATTGTCAGTTTCACTTATGATTTGTATGCAAGGCTATGAATGATTTGTGCAGGATTTGATGTATGATGAAGATGCTAGAGATATAACAACCTGCTTTGCAAAGGCTCAAACCTTCTAATATCATGAACAAACATATTAAAACTATCAAACCCTCTTAGGACCAAATATATGTATACTGAATTAATTTACTAGATCCCAAAGTTGGTTATGTGTCACTACCATCTTGAACCCATGTGCAAGTGTAAGTGAAATCAGAACTTTGGGGAATAGGATTCCCAACCTAAGCGAGATGGGAATTTAACCCTATCCTTACTATTCTGATTTGGAGTTCATTACCTCATCTTGAACAAAATGATTTAACCTAGTTATGGATGAAATGGTCAGGCTAGTCTATCCATATGAGCAATCAGTGGTCTTGCTTTTAGACAAGACATGTTGCCATGCATGAGCATACTTAACCCCATAATCCATGACTTGGCTTCATTCATTCTCTTTCTCTCTTTTTTTATTTCTTGGACCTTTGGGATGACTACCCATCCTTGCTAGGGACATGTAGTACGATCCCTCCAATCCAATATTAAGATGAAAATGGAAAATAATTTTATTTCTTGGACCTTTGGGATGACTACCCATCCTTGCTAGGGACATGTAGTACGATCCTTCCAATCCAAGATGATAAAATGAAAGATGGAACATATTAATTTTATTTTTGTTTCTTGGACTTTTGGGATGACTACCCATCCTTTGCAGAGGACATGTAGTACGATCCCTCCATCCAAGTTTTATGATTTAATGAACGATGGAAGCTTTGGGGAATCGGATTCTCAACCTAGGTGAGATGAGAATTATGCCCTATCCTTACTACTCCATGTGGGTCAAATCAGAGCTTTGGGGAATTGGATCCTCAACCTAAGTTCGATGAGGATTTAATCCTATCCTTACTACTCTGGTTTTAGACTTTAAGCTTGATGGAAGTGGTAAAAACCATTGTTTTAAGGATTATGTTGCATGATAGGACAGACATGAAATATTCTTTTCACCTCACCTTTTCATCCAAGTATGGTTTTGACCATTTTGCTCAAGATTCCTTTTAATGTGCATAGAATGTGCTTGGTTCAAGATAGTTCGGGCATCAGTTCCCAACCTTAGGATCCTTTTAATATATGTTATGTAATAATCCTAAGAGGATTCGACACCTTCTCAATGATTGCACATGAAATGAAAATGTAACTGAGATGACATGTATATGCAATGAGGAATGTGACATGAGATATGAATGCACTGCTTCTTTTGGAATATATCATCTACTTTACCATAATGTGTAAAACTGACAACTTCATGCATCACAAGATTCAAACGATATTATTTAAATGTTTGTGTTACTTGTGGAGCTTTCTACAACACAATTCCAATGTTTCATATTCTCCTGATCTAAAGCATAAGTTGACATCTCAAAAACAACTTTTTCATCATTTTTTTTTTTTAGACAAACCAAACATGTCAAATAAACACACAACTTTAAATCATGATTAAACTAACAATCCCAAAAATGAAACTTGAAAACACAAACCCAAAACCAAAAACCAAAATCTATATACAAATGTACAATATAATACAAGATGATGCAAAGCTTGGACTATCACTTTCCCGGATCCCAAACATGATTAGAACATTTCAAAAGACATATGACACAATATGTATGCCAAATGTTGTAGGAATCCAACAAAAACAATATTAGACCACACCATGCAACAACTTTCGACTTCCCTTGCTCACCCCACCAATTAGATTTAGTTCCATTAGTATTCCCATAGGTGAGCATCAAATTACCAAATTGATTAGACAATAATTGATATTCAATTTTATCTTGTCTATTCTCTAAATTGCAAGTTTCATCATTCCATTCATGATTTAGAAGTAGGCTTTCTTTATCCAAAATGAAACTTTGTAAGTAAGAGCCTATTTCTAAAAATTTTAAAGCCAAATCATCTTCCAAGTTTGTAGGCCAATCAAATTTGTGTAACAATTTGCAAGCATCTAGGATATTTACTAAATTAGGATCATTAAAAGTTTTTACCCTAGATTCAATTAGTAATTGTTGATGAATTTTATTTAACAATTCAAGTGCATCAACTTCTTTTCCATTCATTAAAACAATATTATCAAAGGTGTGATTAGAAATCATACCCTGTTTTTCATTCACCTTTAATGACATTTCATCATAAACATCAATCAAATTCAAAACATGGTCATGCAAATTTTCACCTAAATCTTGGATGTTTGAACACAAAAGGTTAGATTCTACCTTTTGAACATTTTTATTTACCAAAAATTGGTGAGAAATCACAATTTCTTCTTTTACCTCATGGTCTTCATACTCTTCATTGATTACTTGTTCATCAAACATACCAAAATTGGGCACCCAATTGAAAACATGCCCATCCTTTTCAACCCTCAAATATTTTTGGTCAAAGTGTATGTCCCATGACTCATCTTGATGATCCTTCATTTGAGTTGCTTCCAATTGATCAATCTCTTTGTCATTTGGTTCCAATTCTTTGTTCACTATCCATGGTATCTCTTCATTTGAATCCTCAAAATCATCATGCAAACTTGTATCCGCATCTTCAATGAATTTATATTCAACATGATCAAATTTTGCAACCTTCTCAAATCTTGTGAATGTGGGGTCTTCGTATGATGTAGAAGGTTCAACATCCTGCATATCAAGTGAAATATGAGTTTCATCTATAGGGGTGTGAGAAAAGAATGCATTATCATATCTCCCCCAACCATTATAAAAATTATCTTCCAAATTTGTGGGATGAAACTCCATGGTATTTGTGACATGATCTTTTGATTCATTCATCAATTCACTTTCTTCTTTGTCCTTGGTAATAGGATCATTATAATCTTCCAAAATTTGATGAGATTTGAAACCCTCTTCCAAAACATCCTCAAATTGTACAGGAGTTGTAATATCTTCCTTTGAGTAGGCGATTATGTTGTCCTGTATATCAATTGGCACACAAGTTTCATTAGTAGTTTTGGAGTGAGTGTAGTCTTCCCACTTCTTCCAAGCATCATAATAATCATCTTTCAAAATCAAGTGGTGACGTTCAACTACTTCTTCAACATCTTCCAATTCATCAATGTGTTTCTCATCAAATTCATCTTCACCTTCCTTAGATGGTTCAATTATTTCCAAAAGTGGGTCATTTCTTGAATTCAAATTTGTAAGGCCATCATCATCCAAATTAGTAACCCATGATTCAATTTTATCATAATTTGGAGGGTGAAGAATTTCTTGATCGTTAATTTTACACATCTCATCAATAGTATCTTCCAAGAACAAGTGGTGAAACTCTATCATGTCTTCAAATTCATTTATTGGTTTTCTTCCAATTTCACTTTCAACCACTTCATTCAATTCTATGGTGGGTTCCGTCCTATCACATATATCAAACATTGTTGAATTTAGAACCCCTTCATCCGAATAATCATGTATCTCTATGAATGAGATCATTTCTGCATAATCCTCACTAGCGGATGTTGGCTTAGCAATTTGCACCTCCTCGTGGACTACATCTAAGGTGGTTGTAAGATTTGGATATTCAAATTCATCCCCTTGATCATTTACCTTAGATATCATTGGAGTGGAGGGTGCTATATTTGATGGTTGGTGTAGGTTGGCATCAATATCTTTAGAAGGACAATCTCTCATGTGAACATGTTGTGCCTTTTCTTCTTCAAGACCTTGTCGTTCTATCTCTTCTAAGATCTCATGGATTTTCTCTAGAGACAAGCCACCCATTTTTTCCTCAATGAGTGAAGCAAGTGTGGGGTGTATGGCTCCTAGGTATACTTCCATGGCTTCCTCTTCTAATGTGTTAAAATTTTCCCACATTTGGGAGTGCAACTCACGAAATCTTCCATTGAATTGACTCAAGGATTCATTAGGCTCCTTACATATGGAGGTAAACTGATTTTTCAAGATTTCTAAGTCAACCTGATTACCAAAATGATAAAGATAGGCTGCTTCTAGTTGTATCCAAGAAGTCCTAACCTCCATGGGTAGTTGGCTATACCAAAAGAATGGTTTATCATCCAAAATGTATGCAAATAACTTACAAGCTACCTCCTCATAGAAAATCTGGAATTGACATAATGTATTCTTGTAGACATGCAGTTTTTGCAAGTATCCTAGTGGCACCTCTTGATTAAAACACCGTAGAAAATCCAATAACATTTTAGGAATTTGATAGGGTATCACATGTATAGACAAACCCTTATAATGATCCTCCATCATAGATACCATTCTTTCTCTTAGAGACACTATTTCAGCTCTTAGGGATACAATTTGCTCCTCAAATGTTGCCATTAGTGAAACTCAAAATGTAACTTTAGAACCAAATCTGTTGAATATTCAACCTGCAATGTATAAAAAAAATCAAGTTAGCATCAACTAAGAGATGTATTCATTAAAATCAAATGAAAGTAACTGTATGGAAACAACACTTCGTTAGTCAAGACCAAAATTTTCAAAATTAAATCAAATCACATTATTTCTGTATGAACAATCAGAAAAGCGTTAGCATAATATACAACATACCTGAATTGCTTAAAATAGAATAAAGTAAACCAATTCAGGTCATCCTTTTAACAATCCACTGAGTGTTAGAGGACTAAAGCATACAAAAATTTAAATTTAAATCACACTAAAATAAACCCATTCATGCCCTCCTTCTAGCGCCAATCTGTTGAGTGGTATTTTCACCCGATTGTGAAAACACACTCTCCGATAGGATTTGGGTTCTAAATCCTCTCTTGCAAAGAAATTAAACAAATAACTTCTCCAAGGTCTCCGCTATATTAGCATTTTACATATATGTATTAATAATCTCAAATAAAGATATTCAATTTAAATGCTTGGAACACCTTAGTGGTTGCAAGTAACTGAAAACAAGGGGCAATGTTGGTTTATTTTATTGTGAAACTTTAATGATTGTTCGTTGAACCCGAATAAAGCAAATGTGATTTGGTCCCTATATGACCATGTTGTAACTTCAAAGTGGAAATTGATGAAATGCCATAAATGGTGGAACTATTTTTGGATTTTGAAGTTTTTTATTTTTTTATTTTAATGCCTGTGAATTAAAATAAAGTTGGAACTTCTGAAAAATAAAGTGCAGAAAAAAGAAAATAAAATGCAAAAAGAAAATGAAAATGAAAATGCATTCAGTTTGATGCTATCCTGTTTCGACAAAACCGAAGATGTGAGGTTTCCATGCATGCAACCTAACCTATTGGACCTGCAAAACATGCACAATCCCCATAGACTAAGTGCTGGTTCCTAGGGTATGAAATAAAGTTTAGATTTCAAATATTCGCCTAATGTAACCCACATAAGTGGCATTTAACATTATCTATAAATCCGAAATCTAAAAAATGAGAAAGCATGCATAGAAGATCTCCTTCTTTCTTGCCCACAAGATGCAAATTTCTGAATAATTCTGCATTAAAAATATGTCATGTTACAATAGCAGAATCTCTGGTTTTTCCAAACCAGTCTGTGGAGGAGAAACAACTCAAATAGCAGGCCCAGAATAGCCTATCAACTTCAGCTCTGCAACCCCGTTCGTAGCGGTTTTCGACCACCTGTGGAAGGAAAATATCCAGGAAAAACCTAGTGTCAAGGCCTTGCCTTCATTCCTGCAATATTCACTGAATAGTTTCTGACCCCTGTACCAATCCTCGACTTTTGCTTTTAAACCCTCTGGCAATGCTCTCTATTTCACCCTGTGACGCTTCGCTTCATCTCCCAGATCGCCTCGTTTCACCTTCCCTGCCTTTTCGTTGCTTTTGACTTTATGCTCGACATCGAGACGCTTGATCTTCTCTATGAACTGTAACGCTTCTGTAGCCCTTACACCTTTACGCCACGTGTTCCATGTTTCTCTGCATGTTCCATAACGGCCCCTGTAAATCATGACCAAAAATAGCATGTCGTGATATCGCGACATTTTCCTATATGTAGCCTAGCTTTTCTTCTTTCACCTTGAAAATGAGACATGTCATGATATCATGACATTTTTCTACCCGCAACCTTGTCTGCCTTCATGCACAGCAAAAATAAGACATGTCACGAAATTGCAACAATTTTTTGTCAATGGGCCGTGCAAATGCAACCTATCATGAAATCGCGATGTTTTTCTGTTTTGGGCTATCTCACTGCAACTTGTCATGAAATCATGACATTTTTCTCTTTCGGGCCGCGAGGGTGCAACCTATCATGAAATCGTGACGCTTTTCTCTTTCGCTGTGTTTTGCTGTACCTATCACGAAATCGTGACACTTTTTCATTCGGCATCACCTCACTGCTTTCTGTCATGAAATCGCGACACCTTTTCACTCCGTACACTTTGGCTACCTTTTGTCACGAAATCATGACGCTTTTCATCTTGGAGCTGTCTTGCGGCTTTCTGTCATGAAATTGTGACACCTTTATGTTTCGTACTGCTTGGCTGCTTTCTGTCACAAAATTGCGATGCCTTTTCATTTGGCCTCATATTGCTGCTCTTAGTTGTGAAAACGTGACATGTCACGAAATCGTGATAATTTTCATCTTTGCACTATCTTGTTGCTTTCTGTCATGAAATCGTAACGCTTTTCTCTTTTGCCCTTCATCTCGTCTTCAGGTCGAAAAATGGTGACATGTCATGATATCGTGACAACTTTTCATTTCGTACCACTTTGCTTATCTGAGCCACGAAAACGTGACATGTCGCGATATCGTGACATTTTCCACTTTGTATTTCTCTCTCTTCTATGACCCATGATTCACAACACGTCGCGATATCGCGACATTTTCTCATCATGCTGCATTTTGTTGCTCTTAGCCGCGAAAACGTGACATGTCGCGAAATCGTGACACCTTTTCATTTTCGGCCGTGACGGAGCAACATGTCGCGATATCGCGACAACTTTTCATTTTCGGCCGCGATAGAGCAACATGTCGCGATATCATGACAACTTTTCATTTTTGGCCACGACGGAGCAACATGTCGCGATATCGCGACAACTTTTCATTTTCGGCCGCGACGGAGCAACATGTCGCGATATCGCGATAACTTTTCATTTTTGGCCGCGACGGAGCAACATGTCGCGATATCGCGACAACTTTTCTCTTTTGTGATATTCTTCTTTTTTCCTTGATTTTTAGCATCTGGGCCACTGTGGTCTTCTTTGAAAGCATGCAAAAAAGGTGGGTCCCCAATTTTGGGGTGTGTTGTGGATCAGCCACAACACGTCTATATAGTAAAGGATGGATATGACAACATTCTCCCAAATCCCCCCCTCATATTTTTTAGGTTGAGGACTGGAGGAAAATCTGGCACTCTAAAGGTTGGCCGAAAGTTAACTTTTTTGTCTGGTAGTGCATGCACAATGGAATCCTCACTTTTGATAATCTCAGATCAAAAGGTATCATCAGCCCTTCTCAATTTGTACTATGCTACAAGAGCGAGGAAACTACTCACCATTTGTTGTTTGGTTGCCCTTTCACCCGACAGATTTGGTTGCGTTGGTTTGCATACTTTAAAATTTAAGTGGTGACCTGAACCGGATGAATATCTAGGCAAAATGGCTGAAAGGTAGATTCAAATATAAAGCTCTTCATATTGGCTGGGAGCTCAGTTTAAGCTTTATCTGGTGGCAAGTATGGCTAGAAATAAATGCCAAAAAATTTAGAGAAACTTTTACTACTCTAAACGGGGTTTGGCAGACCATTTGGAGTAAGGTTACCGAAACTATGGCTATTCATGCTGAGGAGGAAGCTCAAATTGACATTGGAGCTATGGAAGAATGCATTGAACTACAAGAGGGACAGGACAAAAATTGTTGGAAACCTCCCCCTGAAGGTTGGATTAAAATCAATACTGATGGAGCTACAAAAGGCAATCCGGGTAGAGCCAGAATTGGAGTGGTGTGCCGAAACCATGCTGGGACTGTGCTCTATTGGTAATTGCAAGGCCTGGGAAGAACCACTAACAATGAAGTCAAAGTCATTGCCATAAAATTTGCTTCTATTTGGGTAGTGAAACATGGCCACCGTAGGATTATTCTTGAATCAGACTCGCAAATAATGGTTGGATCTCTAGACTGCATGAGGAAATTTGATCTGAAAGCTTGGAGGATGAGGGCTCTTGTTACCCAAATTAAATAATTATGGAAGGAATTGGAGGACATGATCCCAGTTTATGTGAGTAAATATTTGAACAAAGTGGTTGAATTTTTGGCTAATATGGGTGCGGAAAAGGAGGTTGGAGTTCAGTTGCACAGTGACATGGATATTGATGATGAGGTGATTAGACAGGGTCTTGAAAGGTCCTTGAGCTAATGACCTTCAAAAAAATAGAGTACGATGGGGGACCCCATGGCAGCTAGTTTTTGGTTCCTGAAAATTGGCTCCAGTGCAGTTCTTCCTTTACTATTGTATGACTGTGTCCTCTCGGACCTCGGCTGGGAAGAGGCTCTTCCCACATTGTAATTGATCTATGTCTTAATACAAGTTTTTTTTCAAAATTTACAAAAGAACAATTAACCTCTAAAAATAATTTGATAACACTATAAGAAATTTCATAATCTTTATATAAAAATAAGCAATGTTCTTTTACATAATAATTTACTCTTATAGGTAACCTAAAAATTTATATATAAAAAAGGGGACAACAATTGTAATAAGATAGTTATATCTCACTATAAATCAAATTGTCAAAGTTAAATAGAACATATTATTATATTTTCCCTTGTATCATTCATATTTATAATTTATTAAATATTTGCACATATCATTATCATTTAAACCATATTAAATATTTTTACTTTATTGAAATATGTTTCTATTTGTGTATGAGATGTGATCTTATTTATTTAGTTTTTATAGTTAATGAGGTTTTTGACAAATTATTATATATAAAATTTTCATTTTTTTATTAGATATAGAAATGGTTTTGAAAAGGCCCCTGAACATTATACATTAGGAGAAGTCCTACAAGACATGGCCAAAAAATAACTTCATAAAGACAAGAACAACTACAAAACACAAATGCTAGACACCCAACACCATCTTTAAAAAGGAACATGAGAGAAAAAACAATACAAACAAGGATTGGCTGAAATGTAAACCTTGACATAAGATAGGAGCACCATCAAATGGGTACTATAGAAGTCACATTATATGACCCCACACCCCATGGGATCCATCACCCCTATCAAAAGTTAAAACATAGTACCAAAAGAGCATAGCCTTTATATCCTCTACACAAGAAAGACCAACATTAAGTGTACACAAGAGAGAAAACTAGTAATCTTACAAGCTCTTCCCACCCAAACTAAGAGCCTTGGATTTTGGAAACTTTGGCAAACTACATCAGCATGATCTAAAACTAATGATGGATCCCAAGGGACCAAAATGAACATTTGCTTGATTCAAAATAAATAAAAAAATATCTTATTGAAACCAAAAACCCTATTTTTAAAATATTTATGGGCTCTAATTGAAATACAAGACATGATCAAACTACACCAAAGAATCCATAAATAAGGCCCCTATAGACACAAAAATAGCCTCAATTCGATTATGTGATGACAAGAACTGATCAAATTGACATGCATAGCCCCTAGGGCAGCCCCCAGAGGTTAAACAGTGGTCCTAACCACTCCCACAACAGTTTGGAAGGTCAGAGGTCAATTTGGAACCTTTTTAGCACTTTGCTCCCTACTCGTACCACCCTGTGATGATTCCAAACTGGTATTCATCCCACCCCGGGATGATTATTAGCATTCATCCTAGGGTGGGACGATTATCAGGTTTGATTGGAAAAAATTCAAACCTCGATAGGTCTGCCACTTAACTGCACCTTCAAGGCATGCAATTATGAGGAACGGCTTCAAATCAAGGAGAGGGACTCCAGTCAAGCATGCCTTGATCATGGAGTCCTCATGCAAAGAGACTCTAAATCAGGGAAGAATATTTTCTCCCAAAATAGGGCAATCATGCCAAGTGGCGCCCTCGCATGCACATTCAAAGAAAGAGATCCTAGGTATATAAAATGGTGAGTCTTCTCACCCCAAAAAATAATAGAGCAGGAGCATTTGGAGCAACGGAGTGCTTCCGAATTACACCCCCACCCATTGTTTGTCTCTATTTTGGAAGGAATGTTATTGGGTGATTATTGGAAACACAATATGAAACCAAAAACCCAAAAATTTGGCCATAATACCCCACCTAATCTACTAACACAACCCCATAAGTGGTTTTGGACCCATCCCAAGTGGATTGGTGCCGAAACCAGGCCCTAGACGGTGGGTGTCCTGCCCTCAAGAACCCCTCGCAGTGCTGCAATCCTAATCGCCCCACCCTAGAGCGATTAGAATGTGGCATATTTCCATACTATTCTTTTTGCATTTTATTCTAGGTCACTTACATATGGTGTCATTTAATTTTCATGTCATTTGGATGAGTTTTAATTGTGCTTTCAATGTTTCTTGCTTTCACTAACATACAACGAGCATCATCGGATACAGGATGATCGAGGCCAAATTAGCCAAATCCGACCTTCTTGGTTGTCCCAAAATGCCCCATTTTATCTAACCCAAACTTTGCAGGTGTTTTGGAGGCATCTGAATGGGACATTTAGGAGGTGGTTTTCTAACAGCTTATGACAGTCCTAATCATCCCACCCCAGAGTGATTAGAAATCTATGGTAGATTTCTTGATTGTTCCTTTTACAGTGGGTTCCTGGTAATGCTTTCTTGCCTCTTTCCAAATTTTAGCTCATTCTGATATGTTTTGGTTATCATTTTAATCATTTATATGCATGCATTAATCGTAGGCCTTGGGGATCACATGTTTCCTTCCATCCACAGGTGCTACTAATCATTTATTGTTTCTCTAAATGTAGGATCTCGACACCATAGGGACGATAAGGAACTACATATGCATTCATGCAAGCGACGATGACGTTTGGCCTACCCATTTTCAATGTGGGCACGCAGAAGATCCCAAAGGGTAATGTATCATTCATGGTGTAACAAAACTATGTCCGACACTCCTAGCCCCTATAAATGGAGGAGACATATTATAACCCGATATTAGGCAAATTAATAAAATAAAGGGTTGTGCCTTTACACTTGCTTTAAATCTTGTTTTATTTCATTTTGTTTCCCTCTTTTCATGCATTCTCATTCGTAGGACTTAGCGGTACATTTCCCTTTTGTTTTGCTTTCGTATCCTCATGCTTTCAGTGGCGATCACAGTAGGACCACTGTCCCTTATTTTTGAGATCAAATTTTTGATCAAAAGTTGTGTGTTTTTGCTTGCAGATGTCAATATTTCAAGCACTGGACTGCTGCTCATTCCACCCTGTGGTGAATACAGAGCTAGAATTTATGTCACCCAGGGACGAATGGGCATTCGTCCCACCCTATGATGAATACATATCTATTATTCACCCCACCCCAGTATGATTAGCTCTCTATGCAATTTCAGAGCAAAAAATCAAAGGCATCCAATTTGGGCAGAGAAGAGGTAAAGGTTTTGAGCATCCTCTGTCATTTTCTATTTTCTATCTCTGTCATTTCATGTTTCTTTGCTTGCATAGGAGATTTTTGTTGTATGTTTTTCTTTCTTTGCACAAATAAAAAGAACCCCACACACCATGTGGTAATTTAAACACCAAGGAGTTGGTCGTAAAACCCCAACCCTTGATCAAGACCAACGGTGGATTTCATCACCACCTTGGCTTGAATTTTTGCATACATAACCCCAATCGCTACTGTTTCTAGACATAAATCCTGAAGAAAGATGACCAAGTGTAGCTGGGGTGAATCCTAGTGCATGAGGATAAGTCTTCTACGGTAGGTGTCAAAAATAGGGTGATCCCCCTTCCGTACCACCTATGTTCCACGTATTGTTATGCTCTCACGTACCAATAGTCTCCCTCACGTAAGGGCAGGTATATAGAGAGGTTCGATATAATAGCCTGGAAGTGGTATATTGAAGGGGTGACCATTTTGGGAGATATAAGAGCCCTCATATTGCATATAAAAAAAAAATATTTACAAGGTTTTCAAAACAAAAATCAAAACACACTGAACCAAATTTAGGGCACACTTTTAATCCATAAACAATATAATCATTTCTTTGATTGTGTGGTCCCCTTGTGTTTAGTGTAGCATAAAAAATCATAAAGAATATAAAAACATACACATCTTTAGAGAAACACCACCATGGTGTACATCCGTAGCTGAGCCCAATCACGGGAAAAAACTATGAAAAGTGTACAAAGGGGCACAAGTCGCCTCCGATATAGCCCTGAAGACTTGGTCATACCACCTTGGCAGTCTGACCCACAAGATAGTCCACATCATGCCATTATAGAATGGGACTATAGAGGAACCCCTTTAAGGGGTACTCCCACTCAACATAGACCCTTTTAGGAGGAGGCCCTACACATGGAACTCAACATAGACGAGAGGGCTCCCTTAGACACTCGTTATGAGTGGCCACTACACGATGAAGTGCCAGAGCAACATGGGGTTTATAAGGAGGGGCCACATTATTACATCATCCCTCCTCTACCCCTTATTACTGTCAAAAACAATAGGCCAAATCCAGAGCACAAGGCTCTTCAAACGGGGCAAGCCAACTCTGCCTGCCTCTTTCACATATATGAAAGGGAGCACGAGGAATACCATTATATTCCTTAAGAGAACTACACAATGTGGGGAAAATGCACCTCTGCACCTGCTATGTATCAGGATCACCCACTGAGGCCAGAGCCTCAGGTGAATGCCGCTAACCTCCATAGAGGAAAGTGACCCATAGAGATCTCGGATCACCATAATCGAGATAGACATGTAGGAGAGCCATCTAGACTTCCTAAACACAATATGACAGAACAAATTGAATTGGCCTTTTCCAAACATTCCACCCAGCAAGCACAAATCATGCAGCTCAGGAAAGACAAACAATAGTTAGAGCACCTGTATCACCTTAGCAAAGAGCACATTCGGTGTCAGACAGACGAATTGCTCCAGAACACTATGCCTAAGAGGGTCCCAACCCCTCACATGCATAAGATAGAGTTGTATGAGAGGCATAACCCCATGGTGTGAGATAGGTACCCATGACCTTATCAAATATTACCTCCAAGACCTCCTAGACCTAAGCGGGAGGCCACTCCCAAAAACAACGATGGGCACCCTCCGTGGGCACCCACCCATTTTTATAGGTCTCACCCAGGAACTCCTCAAGAAGCCTATGAGGAGTATGAGCAAGAAGAAGAGTGGGCTAAAATGCCCTACCAAGGCAGAGGGGGTGCTATTCGACCACCCCTCCATAGGCCTCAAATTCCTCATAACCCATAGCAGGAAAAAACTAAGGAGGAAGAGATCAAATATTTTGATGCATATAAAGTGTTGCTAGAGTGCTTAGAGTCTATGGATACCAAGACTTATAGGACCCAAAAGCCTACTTTACACCAGCTCTAAAGTCACCCTGTGCATCCGTCAGTGTCAGAAGCCCCATACCCTGAACACTTTAAACTGCCCTAGTTGGCAATCTTTAGAGGGGAGGAAGAAGCCCAAGAGCACATGACTAGATTCTTGAGCCAATTCTTTGGCATTCATGACAACAATGCTTTGTTGCTAAGAACATTTATAACCACGCTCACAAGCCCTACCTCAAATTGGTTCACTTAGTTGCCAAAGCATAGCATCAATAACTTGGATCAACTGTTGGATGCTTTCCTCAAACTCTTCACCTTCAACACTAAGAAGAAGGCATCACTAAGCGACCTAGCTAGCCTCAGGAAGTATGAGAAAGAAACCATGGTGGCCTATGGAAATCGATGGAGGACGTTGCTTTCAAAGCTGCCCTACCTCCCTCCCATGGTCGACCTGACCCAAATGTTGTCAAAGAGCTATTTGAGGTTGATCTTCATGCTATTGTAGCTGTAGCAATATGCCACTCTTGAGGAAGCCCTGGTGCAAGCCAGAATCATTGAGGAGATCAAGATATAGGATGGTGATATTGCCAAGCCACGGAAGAAAGAGTGGCCTAAAAATGCCAAAATAGGGACCACGCAACTAAAACCTGCTACGGTCAATCAGGTTGCTATAAACACACCAAAGCCTGCACAAGCAATACAACCCCCTAAGGCTAACCATCAGGTGGTCCATCTTGACAACTATGAAAGAGAGAATCATCGACAAGATCAAAATTAGCAGTGTCGCCCTAGGCAACAATTCACACCCTTTACAGAGTCTAAAGACTCCTTATTTGACCATTTGTCAGCAGAAAATTTGATAAACCTGATGGAGAGTCAACATGTAGACCCCAATGCACCAAAACCTAAAGGTTATAGGGAAGAATTGTACTGTAGGTTTCATCAATAGAATGGACATGACCTTTATGTGTGTTGGAAGTTCAAAAGCTTTGTGTAAGACCTAATCGACAACAAGACACTAGTGGTGGATAATCCCGTAGCATCAAACAACCAATAGATGGAGGTCTTCAAAGACCCCCTGCCTGCCCATGATACATAGGAAAATACCCTTCAAGTCAATGAGGTGACATAGAACTACCCCATGCAGGGATATGTAGGGATGATAAGCATAGTGACTCAGAACAAGAGGTACCCAAGCACAGCTACCACCGCGACGGCTATAGGAGAGGTTCTGTCAACATCACAACCTCAAAAGCACCCAACACAACCTCCTATGCCTAGACTAGTGGCCATGATTCAGACTATACTTAACCAAAGTTTAAGGACCACATCAGCTAGGCTCTCCATCTATGAGCTCATACAATAGTAATCACCCCATCGGGAGGCTCTAATGGAGATACTAAAAGCCATCGAGCTGCAGCCCCATGAATAAAACTATTTCAACAACTTCATGGGACATGTCAAATGATGGACCAGACCAGTCATCACATTTAGAGAGGACAGGCTAAAATTAGTGACTGGTGACATGGTGGATCCACCCCTGCATGTTATTGCGTGGGTCAACAAGATTCCGTATAAGAGGGTGTTGGTGGACATTGGATTGTCCAGTAATATAATTACAACTGCGACATTGAAACATCTAAAGTTGTCAGCATCTCACATTGTGGCCTCTACCTATACTCTGCGAACATTCATGATGCGATATGCTCGATGGTTGTCACAATTGTCTTGCCCATCCAGGTGGGGCAAAATACTATTCCTACGTTGTGCCACATCTTGGAAGGTGAGATGGCCTATAATATCTTGTTGGGTTGGCCTTGGATCAGGGACATGAAGTGTGTCCCTTCGATAGCTCATCAATGCCTAAAGTACACATTTGAAGGGTAAGTTCATGTAGTCCCAATGGACTTAGAACCCTTCAAGTATTGCAATGCGGTATAGCTAATACCACAATCGACCCTTCCATCAACACATTTGGATTTTTAGTTGAATCCATCTAAATAAGGTTCAATTTTGGATACATCCCCACTATTAAATCCATCAAACCCCCAGTTGGGTCCATCTTCATCATCTGGTCCTTCACCAATGATGCCACCTATGGTGGCCACACCATAGGAAAATGGGAAGAAACCCTTGGAATAGGCACCGTCATTAGTCTTAACCATCTCTACTAAGGAGATGCCTAGTTGAATGGAATTCGAGACACCTAGTTCACCTGACATGGTGTGGACTCAGGAAGAACTCTCATTCCCTCCCCCTCAACTACCAACGATCACCATTGAGATGGCAAATATAGGCCTGGGGGAGTTCCTAGTGCGAAACATTGTAGAAACACCCACACTTGAGTCCATGTAGAACATGGGAAGACCTCACCTCCCCATCGAAACTGTTGTTCCTCTAGGCTACCCAAAAAATCAGACAAACTTTGTATATGGGGGCCTTGATAATGGCATTGAACCTTACATTCAAGAAGAAGAAGATGAAGAGCCCTTTGCTAAGGACATCAACTATTTGTCCAACCCAGATTTTATATCTCACTATAAATCAAATTATCAAAGTTAAATAGAACATATTATTATATTTTCCCTTGTATCATTCATATTTATAATTTATTAAATTTTTGCACATATTATTATCGTTTAAACCATATTAAATATTTTTACTTTATTGAAATATGTTTCTATTTGTGTATGAGATCTGATCTTATTTATTTAGTTTTTATAGTTAATGGGGGTTTTTACAAATTATTATATATACAATTTTCATTTTTTTATTAGATATAGAAATGGTTTTGAAAAGGCCCATGAACATTATACATTATGAGAACTCCTACAAGACATGGCTAAAAGATAAATTCATAAAGAAAAGAACAACTACAAAAAACAAATGCTAGACACCCAACACCATCTTTAAAAAGGAACATGAGAGACAAAACAATACAACCAAGGATTGGCTGAAATGCAAACCTTGACATAAGCTAGGAGCACCATCAAATGGGTACTATAGAAGTCACATTATATGATGTCACACCCCTTGGGATCCATCACCCCTATCAAAAGTTAAACCATGGTATCAAAAGAGCATAGCCTTTATATCCTTTGCATAAGAAAGACCAACATTAAGTGTACACAAGAGAGAAAACTAGTAATCTTACAAGCTCTTCCCACCCAAACTAAGAGCCTTAGATTTTGGAAACTTTGGCAAACTACATCAACATGATATAAAACCAATGATGGATCCCAAGGGACCAAAATGAACATTTGCTTGATTCAAAATAAAAAAAAAAAAATCTTATTGAAACCAAAAACCCTATTTTTAAAATCTTTATGGGCTCTAATTGAAATACAAGACACGATAAAACTACACCAAAGAATCCATAAAGAAGGCCCCAAAATAGTCTTTCACCCATTAACAAAAACTGGGATTGGATATCTTTCCCATGGTAAAGGGTTGGGAAGGTTGATAATTTCCAATATCCAACTTCAACAAATACTAAGAGCCATTGGTGATATCTACCTCTGTCACCTTATTCCCTAGAGCTTTAAATTATTGTCTCCCAATATTATTCTCTACTTAACATCTACAAAACCATTTTTAAAACTTCTTGATTTAGAGCCAAGGAATCCCTTTATGACTTCTAGTTTTAGGTCTTGGGAACCCTTTCTTCAACTTCACCATCATCTTCAAAATAGTGGATGTAGGGAGATTTATCGATTCTGATGAAACATCTAGCCTAGGGAGATTGACATAATCAAAGGAGTTCTACAAAATCAATGAGAAAAATGGAGGAGGGGTACTAACCTTCTTAAAGATTTTTTGAATATTATATTCAAAATTAGATGGAAGCACATCTCAATATTCAACTAAGGGAGGCATCTTACCTTGAAGGAGAGGGACATCATGATATTCAACCAGGGGTGGATTCTCACATTCAAAGGGGGGGTTCTGCAACAATCTCAAAGCCCAAACTATCAACTGCCTCAACTTTCTAAAACTCAACAAGCTCAAAAACTTGGCTATTGACGACATTCTTTAGGGGATCCTCTTGAACAGATTTACCCCATGAAATTAATTTCTTTTATTATTCCTCTTGATCTAATTTATCACTATTTACCTAAATATTTGGAGGTACTTATCCATAGGATAACTAACAATTTGACATCCAGAGCAAACTATCATCCTATTTTCATATGAAATGGGTTGGACCCAAGTACCTAAGTATAAGGTAAGCTTGATTGAAGAAGGGATATCCACTTCTAGATCTACCATAACACACAACCTCACAAACACCATTTTGGATTTTGTTCTTATTATCGAATCAATTTGAGTAAGATCTCCCACTACCTTAGCCACTCCTCTTAAGATATTGTCATTCCATAGATAGAAAGGAAGACTAAGGAGATGAATCCAAAGAGACGCCATGTTTACCTTATGAGAATGTGGGTTGATGTCAAGCTCTAATTTTTAAAAGAACAAGCCCTTCTTACCATAGAATGAGGGACCACCACATAGGATGTGGTTTGAATCTCACACATAGTTTAATTTTATAAAAAATAAGGATTTTGGAGTCCCAACTATTTTTATTGCACCTAAAAGTTTTCATTTTGCTATGACCCATATTCTAATTGAATCCAGATCTAGCCTCACCCCTTGAAATTTTCCCATGGGATTTCCAAGAATTTCCAAGAAAACCATTGAGGATGCCAAATGTTGATCCAAGGAAAATAGATATGGGTTGCATGAAAGCAACTAATGGATCCCCAGTGGTGAAATTGGAAATAATGGATGTTCAGAAAGGTATAGATGCAATTGAGAGAAAAAACCTAATTTGTCAATTCATGGGATTCAAACTGATTATTGCTACCTTCAAGAAATGGGCTACCAATAACTAGAGCACTAAAGGTAAGTTCCAAATTTTTACATACCCTAATGGCTACATTATTTATTTTTTGAAAATTATGAAGATAGGGAGAACATTTTTCAAGGGAGGCCATGGTTTTTGGTAGGGTAGGTCTCTTCATGAAACCCTGACATACCAAGTTCAAAGATGATGAAGAGATGCCATCAACTGCCCCTGTTTGGGTTTGTTTATTTGGTATTCTGATAGAATACCGACATCCAAAGATATTCGAAACAATTGGAATTTCTTTAGGAATTTACATGATGACTTATGATTGTACCCAACACATAGAGTATATGATTTATTCAAGGATTTATGTTTTGATTGATTTTGATAAACCACTTCCATAGATAATTACTTTACAATATAGGGAAGAAATATGGTACCAAATAGTAGATTATTAAAATATTCTCTTTAGATGCATAATGAAGAACATGAGCTTATACTGAGAGGGGGGTGAATAGTATAAAATAAAACCTTTTTACATTTCAATACATATGATACCACAATTGTTAGTCTTACAATGGCACTGAGAGGGGGGGGTGAATCAGTGTAGCTCTTTAAACTTGAATTCACAGCTCTTAATATTGTAGCAATTAAAACTTATTACTAGATACAACAAGTATAACAAAAGAGCATCACATAACACAAGATTTAACGAGGTTCACCAATGTGGCTACTCCTCAAAAATTGACTGCTTGGACTACCATCCAAATCCAGCCTTTGCAAAGCACAACTTTACAATCAATTTACCAACACCCACTGGAAGGAGCACCAACCCCTGATTTATATGCACCAACAGAAAGGAGCACCTACCCCTGATTTACCAACACCAACTGGAAGGAGCACTAACCCCTGATTTATCTGCACCAATAGAAAGGAGCACCTACCCATGATTTACCAACACTAACTAGAAGGAGCATTAACCCCTGATTTATCTGCACCAACAAAAAGGAGCACCAACCCCTAATGCCAAGCTACAACTTGGACTTCAATTTGAATCTATAAGTTTGTTTGTAAGATACCTTTGCTTTTGCAAGACCCTGAATAGTCTTCTTCACCTTTGCATTCTCTATGCACTTTGCTTTCTTTGCACAATCACAACAACACCTAATCAAACTTCAACTTTTTTGCTCTCTGCGCACTTGGCTCTCTCTACGCAATCACTTCACACACTTTGATTTGTTACAGTCAAACTTCACGATTGTCTTCTCCCTTTAGTGCACTTTGCTTTCTTTGCAAATTTTGCACTTAGTACTATTCGACACGACTTGCTCTCTATGCACAACGACCGTATATCACACACCTTCGAAAACATACTCAATTCTCCAAACAACCATCCTTTTATAACAATATTTTTTATGATGAAGATCCTAATCTTAGTCGGCTATAAACCCTAATCTTGGTCGGATTTCATAACAACTGTAAACCCTAATTTTAGTTGGCTATCATACTTCTCATTTTAGTCGGGTTCTCCTTCTTGACTTGCGCATTTACGACCTATCACAAAATCATGACATTTCTTCCTCTATATCTTCTTTTGTTGCTATTATCATGAAAATATAACATGTCGCAATATCGCGACACTTTTTTCTCTCTCCTCTTTCTCTTTTCTTTGGCCTGTAAAAATGCAACATGTCACGATATCGTGACACTTTTTCTCTCTCCTCTTTTTCTTTTCTTAGGCCCTTGAAAATACATGTCACGATATCGTGATACTTTTACCTCCATACGCTTTCTCTATTCTTTTGTCACGATATCGCAACATTTCTGCCTTCACAGACTTTGTATTTTATTTTATCACGATATCACGACATTTCTGCTTCCATAGACTTCGACTTTGCTTTTGTCGCGATATCATGACACTTCTGCCTCCGTAGTCTTCAACTTAGCTTTTTTCAAAAAATCATGACACTTCTGCTTTTGTACTTAGCTTCTTTGCTTTTGTCGCAAAATCGTGACACTTCTACCTTCAAAGTCTTCCTTTATGCTTTTGTCGTGAAATCATGATAGTTTTGCTTCCGTACGCTTCCTCTCTTTCTTTTTTCATGAAAATGCGACATGTCATGATATCGTGACACTTTTCAAAACTTACTTTCTCTCTCCTATTTTAGTCGTAAAAATGTGACATGTCGCGAAATCGTGACACCTTTCCAACTTAATTTCTCTCTCTTGTTTTAGTCGCGAAAATGCGACATGTCGCGATATCGTGAAACTTTTCAAACTTACTTTCTCTCTCCTATTTTAGTCACAAAAATGTGACATGTCACAAAATTGTGACACTTTTCCAACTTACTTTCTCTCTCCTATTTTAGTCGCGAAAATGCGACATGTCACAAAATCGTGACACTTTTCCAACTTACTTTCTCTCTCCTATTTTAGTCATGAAAATGCGACATGTCGCGAAATCGTGACACTTTTCTTACTTGTTCTCTTTCTTCGAACTTGTCACGAAATCGCGACACTGTTTCTTGCTTTCTCTTTCTCTTCCAACATGTCACAAAATCATGACAGTTTTTCCAGTTGCCTTTTTCTCTTCCAACATGTCACGAAATCATGACAGTTTTTCCACTTGCCCTTTTCTCTTCCAACATGTCGTGATATCGCGACAGTTTTTTTAGTTGCCTTTTTCTCTTCCAATATGTCATGAAATCACGATAGTTTTTCTTGCTTTTTCTCTCTCTTCCAAAATGTCATGAAATCATGACAATTTTTCCTGCTTTTTCTCTCTTCCAACATGTTACGAAATCGCGATAGTTATTCTTGCCTGCTGTATATGTCGTGATATCGCGACACTTTACTTACTTGTCTTTTTCTTTGATATTTTGCAAATGGGCCACTTCGGTCTTATTGTAAAATCACTATACATACTCTGAATAACCTTTGAACTCCTGTCTTCTACATATGAACAACTTTTGAACTTTTTGTCCACTGCATCAATAGATCTATCTGACTGTGTTGACAACAATGAAAATATTGTTGTTGCACCTTGCTCAACAATATCCCCCTTTGGAATTGTTGGCAACACATGTGCAATTTCCTGTAACTCTTCTTCCCCTTTGACAATAATACCAAAGGGCTACTGCAAACTCCCCCTGAGTCCATGCACAACATTCTCATGCAAAATTTATTACACTTAGCAAAAATCATGAACATGAGCAAAAAGATAATCAAATACTTAAATGCTCCCCTTGAGAATGTGATCCCTGTAGCTAGTCAATTGTTGGGAAGTGTGACCACTCCCAATTTATTGTGAAGGTACTCAAAAACTTTCTTGGGAAATGGTTTTGTGAATATATCTGCTACTTGCTCTATAGTTGGAACAAAATCCAACTTAACCTCACTTTGTGCAACTTTTTCCTTCAAAAAGTGATACCTGATAGCAATGTGTTTTGTGCGTGAATGCATAACCAGATTCTTGGAGATGTTAATGGCATTGGTGTTATCACACTTAACTAATATTGGCTCACTGATGTTAATACCAAGATATTTTAGGGTTTGTTTCATCCACAATACCTATGTACAACATGTTGTTGCTGCAATATATTTTGCTTCTGCTATCGATAAATAAACTGAATCTTGTTTCTTATTGTGCCACGTGACCAATCTGTCTCTAAGATAGAATGCACCTCCACTGGTACTCTTTCTGTCATCGACACATCCTACCCAATTTGCATCTGAATACAAAATAAGGGTGAAGTATTTACCTTTTAGATACCATAACCCATACTCCATAGTACCCTTGAGGTACCGAAGAATCCTCTTCACTGCTATCACATGAGTCTCCTTGGGATTAGCTTGAAATCGTGCTACCATGCATACTGCCTACAAAATATCTGGTCTGGTAGTTGTCAGGTACAATAAGCTTCCAATCATAGATCTATACATGGTTTGATCAATAGGTGGAGATTTGTCATCCTTTCTCAACTTGCAACCTGTCGTCATGGGAGTTCTAACTGGCTTACAATCCTGCATTGTGAACTTTTTTAACATCTCTTTTACATATTTAACTTGAGAAATAAATATGCCCTTCTTACATTGATTAACTTGCAACCTGAGGAAATACGAAAGTTCACCAATCATTGAAATTTCAAATTCTTTCTGCATCTTATTTGCTAAATCTTTACATGACTCATCTTTTTTGCTACCAAATATGATATCATCTATGTATACAACAATAACAATAATATGCCCATTTTCTTTTTTGACATACAAATTACTATCCACCATACCTTTCTTAAACCTTTGTTGAGTGAGATAGTTGTCTAGCCTTGCATACTAGGCTTGGGGTGCCTGTTTTAAGCCATATAATGCTTTCTTCAAATTTCAAACCAAGTTGGGATCATCACCAAGTTGGAAACCATCTGGTTGCTCAATATAGACCTCTTCTTCAAGTTTCCCATTCAAAAACATTGATTTCACATCCATTTGATAAACTTTGAAATTCTTGTAGACTGCTAAAGCTAGAAACATTCTAATTGCCTCTAGTCTAGCTACTGGTGCAAAAGTTTCCTCAAAGTCAATGCCTTCAACTTGTGCATAACCCTTACATACCAATATTGCTTTATTTTTGACTACCTGTCCGTATTCATTCAATTTGTTTCGAAAAATCCATTTAGTCCCGATTATATTTTTATTTAAAGGTCTAGGTACTAACTCCCAAGTTTCATTTTTCTTTATCTAATCTAATTCTTCATTTATTGCCTTCATCCAACTTTCATATTTGCTTGCATCAACAACATTTTTGGGCTCAATGCTGGATAATAGAGAGTAGTTACTTACTACTCTTCCCCTTGTCTGAACATCAACTTTGGGGTCTCCAATTATTTGCTCTCTAGGATGATTTTTCTGCCAGCTGCCTGTTTTGAATTTCTTATTTTATTCCACTTCTGAATCACAACTTAAATCATCTGAGTTAATTTTTTGCATCTTTTCCATTTCATTTTCCTCATCTCCTTCAATAACATCTTCATAAATTGGGTAGTTCGTTTCATAGCTAATTACTCGTTCTCTACCTTCATCAAATTTAACATTGACACTGTCCACAATTTTCTTTAGCCTCTTGTTGTAGCATTTGTAAGCTTTTCTTCTTGGTGAATAACCAACAAAAATACCTTCATCCGCTCTATCTTCAAACTTACCAAGATTATCTTCAGTTCTTTTGATGTAGCACTTGCTACCAAAAACTTTGAGGTATTTTGCTGTTGCCCTTTTACCAAACCACAACTCATAAGGAGTTTTGCTTTCATGTGTTCTTAGCATGTACCTATTTTGGATATAAACCATAGTATGGACTGCTTCTCTCCAAAATCTATCTGCTACTCTATTTTTAGCCAACATAGTCTGTGCCATTTCCTGCACTATCCTGTTCTTTCTTTCTACCACTCCATTCTGCTGAGGTTTCCTGGCTGCTGAAAACTATCTCCTAATACTATATTTTTCATAGTACTCTGCAAACTCCTCTGAAATGAATTCTCCTCCTCTATATGATATTAAACATTTGATCCTCCTTTCTGTTTCATTCTCAACTTGGTTTTTAAAAATTTTGAACCTTTCAAAAGCTTCTGATTTATGCTTCAAGAAAAATATCCATGTCATTTTGGAATAGTCATCAATGCACAACATAAAATATGTGTCACCATTTATTCTTTGTGTTCTCATGGGTCCACATAAATTAGTGTGTATTATTTCCAAAGGTTTGCTTGTGTAGTACTCTTTTGTTTTGAATGTGACTCTAGTTTGCTTCCCCTTTTGGCATGAAGCACAAATGTTGTTTGTAGGTTTGCTGATGGTGGGAATATCTCTCACTGCCATTTTTGAGTTGATTTTTACTAGATTATCAAAACTAATATGACCAAGTCTCTTGTGCCACAACCAAATTTCTTCTTCTTGTCCAATAAAACAAGCTCCTTCTAAAGTCTCTGAGAGCGTGTACAAGTTTCCAAATGTCCTTGATCTAGTTGCTATCAATTTTCCATTGTTTATTTTTTTGACTTCACAACCCTACTTCTTAAAAACTACTTCATGACCTTTATCACAAATTTGACTTACACTCAACAAGTTATGTTTCAAACCATCCACAAACAAGACTTCTTTTGACTTAATTTT
The DNA here is from genome assembly GCA_028583015.1 of Wollemia nobilis. Taxonomy (NCBI): domain Eukaryota; kingdom Viridiplantae; phylum Streptophyta; class Pinopsida; order Araucariales; family Araucariaceae; genus Wollemia; species Wollemia nobilis. Next base: position 159,203 of record JAQPPZ010002275.1, read on the forward strand.
TCTATCAATAATTTTAACTGAACCTTTGCCAACTATCTTAGCTCCATCATTATTTCCAAACTTTACTGAACCACCTTCATATTTCTGTAACTTCTCAAATTTTTGTTTGTTACCAGTCATATGACTGGACCATCCACTATCAAGTATTCATGGTACATATTTATTCTATTCTTTAAATGTTGTTTGTACGATTAAGGATTCCTTTTCTTCCTTAAGTCACTCTTTTTCTTTCCACTCCATTTTGATAGTAGTTTTGGGCTCTTGTTTTGCCTTTCCCTTATCAACATCTTGTGCATGTTTTACGGGAAGTTTTCTATTTTGTCTCATACTATTTGGTTGAAATTTTCTTCCCTGAAACTAATTTGATGCAAATGTACTTCTATAGTTTCTTGCAATGTGCCCAAAATTATGACAGTTATAACATTCTACTGTATAATTCATCAAAGGAGAAAAAGCATTTCTACTGGTGAAATTCCTTGGTCTTACATTATATTTGCAGTCTAAGATTTTATGTCCATAGCCATTGCATTTAAAACAGAAACCAAAAAAGAGATAATTGAACCTGGGTGATGGTCTTTGTCATGTTGTCGTAGGAGCCATAGGTCTTCTTCTTCTTTTATGTGTGACATTGGTGAATCCATCATTGTCAGTTCTCCTTTTGTTCCTAGCATTATTGCTTTCTTTTGCATGAGACATTTTTCCTTGATCAACTTGTTTCTTATCTTCATTATTTATGGATTCTACATTTCTGACCTTTGATCCATTTGAAGATTCTCCTTCGATGAAGCCCAGACCAAATTTGATGCCTACAGGCCTTTGGTCATTTATAATCTTATCTAGCTTCATAGAACTTTCTTCGCATTTGTGATAGCAACTAATTTTGTGATTCATCTCTTCTATCTGTGTCCGTAAACCAACATTCTCTTCTTCTAGTTTGCAGCAATAATCTATTTTCATGGTAATTTTTACCTCGAGATTTTCAGATATTTTCTTGTATTCTTCTGTCTGTACTTTCATACTGGTTATGATTTCGTTTACATCCTCAAGCCTTTTTGAAATTTTCTTATTATTTTTCCTCTCTATTTTCCACTCTTCAAGTGCAGAGATCAACTCACCTTCTAGATCTACTTTAGCCTCAAGGTTTTCACCACATACTTTAGAGTTCACTCCTTCCTTTTTTGATTGTACTTCAAATGCCATGAAAAGAGCTTCACCACTTGCCATTGTATTACTTCCAAGATCACCCTAGCCGATTAAGCTTATACAGGAACTTATATCTGATACCAATTGTTAGTCTTACAATGGCACTGAGATGGGGGGGTGAATCAGTGTAGCTCTTTAAACTTGAATTCACAGCTCTTAATATCATAGCAATTAAAAATTATTACTAGATACAACAAGTATAACAAAAGAGCATCACATAACATAAGATTTAACGAGGTTCACCAATGTGGCTACTCCTCAAAAATTGACTGCTTGGACTACCATCCAAATTTAGCCTTTGCAAAGCATAACTTTACAATCAATTTACCAGCACCAATTGGAAGGAGCACCAACCCTTAATTTATTTGCACTAACAGAAAGGAGCACCTACCCCTGATTTACCAGCACCAACTAGAAGGAGCACTAACCCCTAATTTATCTACACTAATAGAAAGGAGCACCTACCCCTGATTTACCAACACCAACTAGAAGGAGCACTAACCCCTGATTTATCTGCACCAATAGAAAGGAGCACCAACCCCTGATGCCAAGCTGCAACCTAGAATTTAATTTGAATCTATAAGTTTTTCTATAAGATACCTTTGCTTTTGCAAGACCCTGACTGGTCTTCTTCACCTTTGCATTCTCTATGCACTCTACTTTATCTATGCAACCACAACAACACCTGATCGAATTCAACTTTTTCACTCTCTACGCACTTGGCTCTCTCTATGCAATCACTTAGCACACTCTACTTCATTACAGTCAAACTTCATGATCATCTTCTCCCTTTTGTGCACTCTGCTCTCTTTGTGAATTTTGTACTTAGCATGATTTGACACAACTTGCTCTCTATGCACAACGATCGTATATTGCACACCTTCGATAACATACTCAATTCTCCAAATAGCCCTCCTTTTATAACAATATTTTTTATGATGAAGATCCTAATCTTAGTCGGCTGTAAACCCTAATCTTGGTCGGCTTTCATAACAACTATAAACCCTAATTTTAGTCGGCTATCATACTTCTCATTTCAGTCGGGTTCTCCTTCTTGACTTGCGCATTTATGACCTGTCACAAAATCATGACATTTTTGCCTTTGTAGCTTCTTTTGTTGCTGTTGTTGCGAAAATATAACATGTTGCGATATCGTCACACTTTTTTCTCTCTCCTCTTTCTCTTTGCTTTGGCCCATGAAAATGCAACATGTCGAGATATCATGACACTTTTTCTCTCTCCTCTTTTTCTTTGCTTAGGCCCAAAAAAATACATGTCGTGATATCACGACACTTTTGCCTTCGTACGCTTTCTCTATTCTTTTGTCGTGATATCGTGACATTTCTGCCTCTATAGACTTCATCTTTTCTTTTGTCGTGATATCGTGATATTTTTTCTTCCATAGACTTCGACTTTGCTTTTGTCATGATATTACGACACTTCTGTCTCTGTAGTCTTCAACTTAGCTTTTGTCACGAAATCATGACACTTTTGCTTCCGTACTTAGCTTATTTTCTTTTATTGCAAAATCATGACACTTGCCTTCAAAGTCTTCCTTTCTGCTTTTGTCATGAAATCGTGACTGTTCTGCTTCTGTATGCTTCCTCTCTTTCTTTTGTCGCAAAAATGCAACATGTCACGATATCGTGACACTTTTTAAAACTTACTTTCTCTCTCTTATTTTAGTCATGAAAATGCGACATGTCGTGAAATCGCGACACCTTTCCAACTTACTTTCTCTCTCCTATTTTAGTCGTGAAAATGCGACATGTCACGATATCGCGATACTTTTCAAACTTACTTTCTCTCTCCTATTTTAGTCATGAAAATATGACATGTCGCGTAATCATGACACTTTTCCAACTTTCTTTCTCTCTCCTATTTTAGTCACAAAAATGTGACATGTCACGAAATCATGACACTTTTCCAACTTACTTTCTCTCTCCTATTTTAGTCGTGAAAATGCGACATGTCATGAAATCGTGACACTTTTCTTACTTGTTCTCTTTCTTCGAACTTATCATGATATCACAACACTATTTCTTGCTTTCTCTTTCTCTTCCAACATGTCATGAAATCGCGACAGTTTTTCCACATGCCTTTTTCTCTTCCAACATGTCATGAAATCATAACAGTTTTTCCACTTGCCTTTTTCTCTTCCAACATGTCACGAAATCGTGACAGTTTTTCCTCTTGCCTTTTTCTCTTCCAACATGTTGCGATATCACAACAGTTTTTCCACTTGCCTTTTTCTCTTCCAACATGTCACGAAATCGCAACAGTTTTTCCACTTGCCTCTTTCTCTTCCAACATGTCGCGAAATCGTGACAATTTTTCCTACTTTTTCTCTCTCTTACAACATGTTGGGAATCATGATAGTTTTTCCTGCTTTTTCTCTTTCTTCCAACATGTCGTGAAATCATGACAGTTTTTCTACTTTTTCTCTCTCTTCCAACATGTCGCAAAATCATGACAGTTTTTCCTATTTTTCTCTCTCTTCCAACATGTCACGAAATCGTGATAGTTTTTCTTGCTTGTTGTATATGTCACGATATCGCGACACTTTTCTTACTTGTCTTTTTCTTTGATCTTTTGCAAATGGGCCACTTCGGTCTTCTTGGAAAATCACTGTACATACTCTGAATAACCTTTGAACTCCTGTCTTCTGCATCTGAATAGCTTTTGAACTTCCTGTCCACTGCATCAACAGATCTATCTAACTGTGTTGACAACAATGACAATACTGTTATTGCACCTTGCTCAACAACATCAACAATATTAAAGCAGTAAGCATTTCATTAATAATCACACATGAGAGACATAATTTAACGTGCTTCACTCAATGTAGGCTACTACATGAAAAATTTATTCCTTATAAATTTTCTCAATAAATTCATTTGGAGATCAATTCCCTATTACAATACTTATGGACCCTTGTCTAAAGGAGAAACCAATCCCCTTACTTTGGTTTATGGAACTCTATCCATAGGAGAAATATTTCTCCGTAGCTCTGGCTGGTGATCTTCTGGAATACTTTTTCCCCTACTGTTAAAAAGACATTTGATTTTGCTAGAAGATCATTTTTTTTTATAAATTTGATATACAAATTTTTAATTTATAAAAAATAATAATAATAATTTAAAATAAAAATAAATTAAAAAATTATTATTATATATTAATTTATATATAACATATATTTTAAAACAATTTATTTCTATACTTTATGTTAACAGCATAATTATATTAATTATATATTTATTTTACTTTTATATGTAAAAATTATAATTATAATATTTATTTATTTATAGGTCCGAGGTGTAGACCAATTGGTTCATCCAAACCCCATAAGGGGGCAGAGGTCCAAGGTTCAAATCTCGGGCCTTGCCGAACTGAACGCTTGTCCCTTTCCTGGTGCTTTCAGCGACGTAAAAGGTTTAAAATGATTGTGGCATGGTGGTTATAGGGGCGGACTACGCGAAGATCTGTGTGGCGACTTCTAGGGCGGACAATGCAAAATACTATGGCGGCCATAAAAAGCTGGATAGCTTGCCCGAATTCGTGGTGGCTACCGATTCCACCATGTAAATTCAAAACAAAACAAAAATTATTTATATATATATATTTAGTTTTTTTTAGACAATTTTATTCACGGATGGTTTGAATGCAATCTCCATGCAAAAACACATGTCAAAACATGAAAAAAATGTTCTTTATTGTTAACTTATTTTAATCCTTATGATTAAACATGACACCTAACCACAATCGAATAATAAAATCGTACACTCTACAATGGTTTTGTTTGTTTATATATACAAATGTAATAAACCTTTTCAAAAACAATTTTAGGACAATTGTAAACAATTTGTTCAAGGAAAAGAGGGGTTAAAGCATTTAATAAGAACACACCTTTTATATATATAATAATATTATAGGCATAATCTATGGAATAAACTACACATTAAATAATTAACAAGATAGAAATATAAACCAACAGAAACAAGAGCCATCCATACTATTATTCTAAACTACGAGACCAAACTACATCAGGGCACTGACCCAAAACTATTACACCGCATTTATGTAGAGAGACTACCATATGCTTTTCTTCCAACCTACTGGAAAACTATTATCTGCATTTAAAATTAGAGAATATGTAGATTTGCTTTGCTTTCAACATTTACAGGAAGGACAGGAGCAGAGACAACAACATTTATTATCTGTGACATTGCTATCAATACAACAAGCACAATATTCTCCCTGGCCTAACGCCTTAAACTTTAAAGCATTGTTTCCATGATCTTCAGATTCTGAGTTTAAAACTCCCTTAGCTCCTTCGTTGTGTTTCATTGTATTACTGTAGACAAATAATAAGAGTAACCCCATGTAGACCATAAATGTTAATGGATAAAACTTTGATACTGATGTCGTCATTGCTATAAAAATGGTGCTTGTCAGAGTGCACGAGATCTTCCAAACAAGTATTCCAAATAATGCTATTTGTAACCAAACATTTTCCTTCAGTTTGGAATTTCTCTTTGGGTTTCAAAATGGAATTCATGCAAGAGTTCACAATAAAAAGCGCAAATTCCAGAACCGTAGAGATCGTTGAATGTTTACACGTTGCAGTGACTTTAGTGCAGATTGAGAATCTTGCCAATATTGGAAGATAATATCACTGAATATTATTGTGAGGATAATATCTAAAACCCCTCAAGTCAAGTTTGCAAAGACAAGCCTATGCAAAAATAAGTTGAATGTATTGCAAAGAGAAGCCTCTGAAAATAATGGTGCTGTGAATTGCAAACATAGGCCCAAAATGTCATTAGGAATGACTGAGGAAAGTGGATAACTTCTAACGAGGAGGACACTCAAAAAAATAAATTATTAGCTTTCTCTAAGGCAGCTTCACACAAATAACACCTATTCAAAATGGGTAAACCTCTTTAAAAACCCTACCCTTAAATAAATATAAATAAAAATAATTTATAAATATTGCTTTTATCTTTGGATATAAACTATATATTTTTAATATTAAATAATTATAGTCAAAATAAAGTTTTTGATACTTTTCAGTGAATTTTAATTATAAATAATATATGAGTTTTGTTGCATCTTGTCCATTTTTTGTCCATTTTTTTTATTTAATAAAAGAAGGGTTTTAAAGAGGTCCCTAAACCTTTTACAAAAGGGTTTTGGGAGGGACCCTCAACATTTAAAAATCCACAAATATATTCAATAATCACAAAAGAAGAACACAAAAGGGACTTAAATGTAAGGGAAAATTGATTCAACATTCCACAAAGATCCCATAGATCCAAAACAAACAATATTCTTGCCTAAATTTCAATAAAAAAATAAGACCTAAAAAGGATCTTCCCACCCAAGCCACCATGAGAGAATAAAATTTGGAAAAATGGGATAGCCAACCAAGTTATTCAATGGTAAGTTAAAAATTAAACCCTCTAGCTAGCCAACAAATAAATCTCACAAAATTCCAAAAGTGCAAAGGCCTGAATCTAGGATTCCTATAGTGCTAGCCAACCAAAATTTGAGATCGGCTAGACAGGAAGCAATGAATAGGAATAGAACCAGCACATACAAATAACATTGTCTTGACCATCCAAAACCTTGCAACATCAGGGGATATAGAAGAGATGTTCTTGTTCAAGATAAGAAGCAAAGATTTCAAACCAATGGTACTCAACATAAATCAAAACAATATAAGAACCCAACAAAATAGAATCATAGGGTTTAATAAGGCTCCCTAAACCAAAATGTAGGGTTTTTAAAGGATCTCAAAACCTTCACAGTAGTGTTTTGATAGACTCCCAAAACCATGATAGGGTTTTGGGAGGCTCCCTAAACCTTAGAACTAGGTTTTGAAAGGCTCCCAAACTATTGCATAAATGGATTAGGCATTCGATAGAGTACCATAGGGCTTTTGGAAGTCTCCACCAACCTAAATAGGGTTTTAAAAGATTCTTAGAACCTTAAACAAAATAATTAAGCCTTAATAAGAGGAACATAAGGTTTTGAAAGACTCTCCAAACCTAAAACAGGCTAGGATTTAGGAGATCCTAAAGAAACTAGAAGGTCCACTCCATAGACCGAAATAGAAGTAGACTAGGAACAACAAGATTCATGAGATAAATCTTGCTTAGAATTGAAGTTAAAGAAATAACATGTTAATAAGCTACAACCTGACTAGCCACCACAAAGGCTAAGATTTGCAAGGAAAACCTACAAAGGCTGCACAAAAACACACCACCATTTGAATAAAAGTCAAACTAGGTAAAATATAGCAAGTACCCTAAGTACCCTAGCAAAGAAAGATTTCAGTGAAAGTAGAACATGAAATAGAGAAGCATGAGGACCAACCCCACCCACCATGGCTGCTCCTCGCACTGTCCAACTAGAACTAGATCCTAGTTGAAGTAGCATAAACTAAACTATATCCGAAAAGATAACCCATAAGAAGGGTAGATATAGGTTCTAAAAAATAACCCCCTCACTTCCTAGAAGGAGGTTAGAAATAAACCTCTAGAGCTGCTCTTAGGTGACCAACAGTGCCATCCTATTTTGGTATACCACTATCTAGAGGGAATCCATGAGAGATTTTTATGTCCTCTTCACATCATAGAGGTTTGAATAGTAGACCTCCCATTCAACGAGGCCAAGCTCACCTTATCCACTTTAACTACAAAGGCATCCAATTTTTTATTATATGTACTTTATGAAATAATATTTAAAAGTATAATGAAAATAAATAAATAAAAATAGATTTTTTCAACTTTTCTTCAAACCACTATCTTTTGTTTAAAATTAAACAATTATTATTTTTGGTTGCATAAGATATTTAGTCACAACCATTTTAGTTTTAGTAACTGACAAGAACATGGTTAAACCATAGGGGCTACTCCCACCAAATTTATTTCACCTTCTTATTGTTGATCCGATGTGAAGGAGACCACCGATCATTTGGGATTCGTACTATCATCATCAATTTGGCTCACACTCAGAGAATTAAGAATATACTACTACCTTTGCTAATAGGCTTCCCCTAAGGTTTGAACCTAGATACCTTCTTGGTAAGTGCCTTTCTAGACAAGCACTTACCAATCCACCTAACCATCAAGACGAAAAGTAAACAATTATAACGTTTACAACTTTTAGTACACCAACTTTTGCAATATTTTATTTTGTGGATACTTTTTAAATAAATAATTTACCAACATTATTATTTTTTATCTTATAATAAATAAAATAAAATTGTCATTTTCTTATCATTCGATAGAAAGTGAAGTAAGATAATATTAACAAATATAAATTAAAAAAATTATAAATAATTTACAATTACATATATCTTTTTATTTTATATGTAAAAGATACTTTCACTTAACTTAATATATAAACATGCTATTATTATTAACACTCATATGAACCATGCCAAGATTATTGACTTGACTGTCTTCAACAATGATAATTATAAGGGTTGCTATATAAAGTTGTGTATAATGTTAATTAAAAAATTATAATACATGCAATAAGAATGTAAGTTTTTCATTATAATTTCCTATTAGTTTTGTCGATATAAACATTCTTGTTAAAAATTCAAATGAAAAAAGAACAAAATCAACAATTAACCTCTAAAAATAATTTGATAACACTAAAAGAAATTTCATAATCTTTATATAAAAATAAGCAATGTTCTTTTACACAATAATTTACTCTTATAGGTAACCTAAAAATTTATATATAAAAAAGGGGAAAACAATTGTAATAAGATAGTTATATCTCACTATAAATCAAATTATCAAAGTTAAATAGAACATATTATTATATTTTCCCTTGTATCATTCATATTTATAATTTATTAAATATTTGCACATATCATTATCATTTAAACCATATTAAATATTTTTACTTTATTGAAATATGTTTCTATTTGTGTATGAGATGTGATCTTATTTATTTAGTTTTTATAGTTAATGAGGTTTTTGACAAATTATTATATATAAATTTTTTATTTTTTTATTAGATATAGAAATGGTTTTGAAAAGGCCCCCGAACATTATACATTAGGAGAAGTCCTACAATACATGGCCAAAAACTAACTTCATAAAGACAATAACAACTACAAAACACAAATGTTGGACACCCAACAACATATTTAAAATGGAACATGAGAGACAAAACAATACAACCAAGGATTGGTTGAAATGCAAACCTTGACATAAGATAGGAGCACCATCAAATGGGTACTATAGAAGTCACATTATATGACCTCACACCCCATGGGATCCATCACCCTTATCAAAAGTTAAACCATGGTACAAAAAGAGCATAGCCTTTATATCATTTGCACAAGAAAGACCAACATTAAGTGTACACAAGAGAGAAAACTAGTAATATTACAAGCTCTTCCCACCCAAACTAAGAGCCTTGGATTTTGGAAACTTTGGCAAACTACATCAGCATGATCTAAAACTAATAATGGATCCCAAGGTACCAAAATGAACATTTGCTTGATTCAAAATAAAAAAAATCTTATTGAAACCAAAAACCCTATTTTGAAAATCTTTATGGGCTCTAATTGAAATACAAGACACGATCAAACTACACCAAAGAATCCATAAATAAGACCCCTATAGACACCAAAATAGCACCAATATGATTATGTGACAACAAGCACTGATCAAATTGACATACATAGCCCCTAGGGTAACCTCCAGAGGTTAAACATTGGTACTAACCACTCCCACAGTAGTTTGGAAGGTCAGAGGCTAATTTGGAACCTTTTTAGCACTTTGCTCCCTACTCATCCCACCCTAGGATGATTACAAATTGGTATTCATCCCACCCTGGGATGATTATCAACATTCATCCTAGGGTGGGATGATTATCAGGTTTGACTAGATAAAATTCAAACCTTGATAGGTTCGCCACTTAACTACACCTTCAAGGCATGCAATTGCGAGGAACAGATTCAAATCAAGGATATGGACTTCAGTCAAGCATACCTTGATCATGGAGGCCTCATGCAAAGAGACTCTAAATCAGGGAGGTTATTGGGTGATTATTGGAAGCACAATACAGACCCAAAAACCCAAACATTTGGCCACAATACTCCACCTAATATACAAAAACAACCCCATAAGTGGTTTTGGACCAATCCCAAGTGGATTGGTTCCAAAACCAGGCCCCAAACAGTGGGCGTCCTGCCCCCCGAAACCCCCCGTATTACTATAGTCCTAATCACCCCACCCTAGAGCGATTAGAATGTGGCATGTTTACATACTATTATTTTTGCATTTGATTCTAGGTCACTTACATATGGTTTCTTTTAAATTTCATGTCATTTGGATGAGTTTTGATTGTGCTTTCAATGTTTCTTTCTTTCACTAAAATACAAGGGGCATCATCGGATACATGGTGATTGAGGCCAAATTAGCCAAATCCGACCTTCTTGGTTGTCCCAAAATGCCCCGTTTTGTCTAACCTAAAATTTGCATGTGTTTTGGAGGCCTCTGAATAGGAAACTTAGGAGGTGGTTTTCTGATAGCTTATGATAGTCCTCATCGTCCCACACTAAAGTGATTAGAAATCTATGGTAGATTTCTTGACTATTCCTTTTGCAGTGGGTTCCTGGTAATTTTTTCTTACCTCTGTCCAAATTTCAGCTCATTCTGATATGTTTTGGTTATTGTTTTAATCATTTTTATGCATGCATTAATCATAGGCCTTAGGGATCACATGTTTCCTTCCATATGTAGGTGCTACTAATCATTTATTGTTTCTATGAATATAGGATCTCAACACTAGAGGGACTGAAAGAAACTACATATGCATTCATGCAAGTGGCGGTGACGTTTGGCCTACCCATTTTCAATGTGGGCACGTGGAAGATCCCAAAGGGCAATGTATCATTCATGGTGTAACAAAACTATGTCAGACACTCCTAGCCCCTACAAAGGGAGGAGACGTATTGTAACTAGATCTCGAGAAAATTAATGGTTGCACCTTTACACTTGCTTTAAATCTAGTTTCATTTCATTTGTTTTCCCTCTTTTCATGCATTCTCATTCGTAGGACTTAGCGATACATTTCCCTTTGGTTTTGCTTCCGTATCCTCGTTATTTCAATGGTCATCATGGTGGGACCACTGTCCCTTGATTTTGTGATCAATTTTTTGATCAAAATTTGTGTATTTTTGCTTGTAGATGTCAATATTTCAGGCACTAGACTACTGCTTGTTCCACCCTATGGCAAATACAAAGCTAGAATTTGTGTCATCCAAGGACGAATGGGCATTTGTCCCACCCTATGAAGAATACAGATCTGTTCTTCATCCCACCCAAGGATGATTAGCTCTATGTGCAGTTTTAGAGCAAAAAATCAGAGGCATCTAATTTGGGCAGAGAAGAGATAGGGGTTCTGAGCATCCTTTGTCATTTTCTATTTTTTGTCTCTGTCATTTCTTGTTTCTTTGCTTGCATAGGAGAGTTTTGCTACATGTTTTTATTTCTTTGCACAAATAAAAATAACCCCACACACCACGTGGTAATTTAAACACCAAGGAGTTGGTCATAAAACCCCAACCCTTGATCAAGACCAATGGTGGATTTCATCACCACCTTGGCTTGAATTTTTGCATACATAACCCTGATCGCTACTGTTGCTAGATGTAAATCTTGAAGAAAGCTAACCAAGTGTAGTTGGGGTTATTCCCAGTGCATGAGGATAAGTCTTCTATGGTAGGTGTCAAAAATAGGGTGATCCCCCTTCCGTACCGCCTATGTTCCACGTACTGTTCTACTCTCACGTACCAATAGTCTCCCTCATGTAAGGGCGTGTATATATAGAGGTTTGATATAATAGCATAGCAGTGGTATATTGAAGGCGTGACCATTTTGGGAGATATAAGAGCCCTCATATTGCATATACAACAAAAATTTCTTTACAAGGTTTTCAAAACAAAAATCAAAATGCACTGAACCAAATTTAGGGCACACTTTTAATCCATAAACAAGATAATCATTGCTTTGATTGTGTGGTCCCCTTGTGTTTAGTGTAGCATAAAAAATTATAAAGAAGATAAAAACATACACATATTTAGAGAAACACCACCATGGTGTACACCCGTAGCCGAGCCCAATCACGGGAAAAAGCTACAAAAAGTGTACAAAGGGGCACAAGTAACCTCCAATATAGCCCCAAAGACTTGGTCATACCACCTTGGTGGCCTGACCCACAAGATAGTCCACATCATGCCATTATAGAATGGGACTATAGAGGCACCCCTTTGAGGGGCACTCCCACTCAACATAGACCCTTTCAAGAGGAGGCCATACACATGGCACTCAACATAGACGGGAGGGCTCCCTTAGACACTCGTTATGAGTGGACACCACATGATGAAGTGCTAGAGCAACATGAGGTCCATAAGGAGGGGCCACATGATTACATCATCCCTCATCTACCCCTTATTACTGTCAAAAACAATAGGCCAAATCCATAGCACAAGGCTCTTCAGACAGGGCAAGCCAACTCTGCCTGCCTCTTTCACATATATGAAAGGGAGCATGAGGAAGACCACTACATTCCTCAAGAGCAATACACAGCACGAAGGCAATACACCTATGCACTTGCTATGTATCAGGATCACCCATTGAGGCCAGAGCCTTAGGTGAATGCCGCTAACCTCCATAGAGGAAAGCAACCCATAGATATCTTGGATCACCACAACCGAGATAGACATGTAGGAGAGGCATCTAGGCTTCCTAGACACAAGAAAATGAAACAAATTGACTTGGCATTTTCCAAACATGCCGCCCACAAAGTGCAAATCATGTAGCTCAGGAAAGACAAACAACAGTTAGAGCACCTGTATTGCCTTAGCAAAGAGCTCATTCGATGTTAGATAGACGAATTGCTCCAGAACACTATGCCTGAGAGGGTCCCAACCCCTCGCACACATAATATAGATTTGTATGAGAGGCATAACCCCTTGGTGTGAGATAGGTACCCATGACCTTATCAAATATTGCCTCCAAGACCTCCTAGACCTGAGGGGGAGGCCACTCCCAAAAACAACAATGGGCACCCTTCGTGGGCACCCACCCATGTTTATAGGTCTCACCTAGGAACTCCTCAAGAAGCCTATGAGGAGTATGAGCAAGAAGAAGAGCAGGCTGAAACACCCTACCAAGGCAGAGGGGGTGCTATCCGACCACCCCTCCATAGGCCTCAAGTTCCCCATAACCCGCAACAGGAAAAAACCGAGGAAGAGATCAAATCTTTCTATGCATATAAAGCACTGCTATAGTGCTTAGAGTCTATGGAGACCAATACTTCTGGGCCCCAAAAGCCTACTTTATGCCAACTCTACAGTCACCCTGTGCATCCGTCAGTGCCGGCACCCCCATATCCTAAACACTTTAAACTACCCCAGTTGGCAATATTTAGAGGGGAGGAAGATGCCCAAGAGCACATAACTAGATTCCTAAGCCAATGCTTTGGCATTCAGGACAACGATGCTTTGCTACTAAGAACATTTATAACCACATTCATAGGCCCTGCCTCGAATTGGTTCATTCAGTTGCTAAAGCATAGCATCAGTAACTTGGATCAGCTAGTGGACGCTTTCCTCGAACGCTTCACCTTCAACACCAAGAAGAAGGCATCATTAAGTGACCTAGATAGCCTTAGGAAGTATGAGAAAGAAACCATGGTGGCTTATGGAAATCGATGGAGGACATTGCTTTCAAAGCTGCCCTACCTCCCTCCCATGGTCGACCTGACCCAAATGTTCTCAAAGAGCTATATAAGGTTGATCTCCATGCTATTCTAGCTATAACAATATGCCATTCTTGAGGAAGCCCTGGTGCAAGCTAGAATCATTGAGGAGATCAAGATACAAGATTGTGAGATTGCCAAGCCACGAAAGAAAGAGTGGCCTAAAACTACCAAAATAAGGACCACACAACCAAAACCTGCTCTGGTCAATCAGGTTGCTATAAACACACCAAATCCTGCACAAGTAACACAGCCCCCAAAGGCTAAACATCAGGCGGTCCCTCTTGACAATTATGAAAGAGGGAATCATCGACAAGAGCAAAATCAGTAGCATCACCCTAGGCAACAATTCACACCCTTTACAGAGTCTAAAGACTCCTTGTTTGACCATTTGTCAATGAAAATTTTGATAAACCTACTAGAGAGTCGACCTGTAGAGCCCAACGCACCAAAACCCAAAGGTTATAGGGAAGAATTGTACTGTAGGTTTCACCGATAGAATGGAGATGACCTTTATGTGTGTTGGATGTTCAAAAACTTCATGTAAGACCTAATCGACAACAAGACACTAGTGGTGGATAATATTGTAGCATCAAAAAAATAATAGATGGAGGTCATCAAAGACCCCCTTCCTGCCCATGATACGTAGGCAAATAACCTTCAAGTCAATGAGGTGACATAGAACTGCCCCATGTAGGGATATGTAGGGATGATAAGCATAGTGACTCAGAACAAGAGGTACCCAAGCACAGCTGCCCCCGTGGCAGATACAAGAGAGGTTTCGTCAACGTCACAACCTCAAAAGCACCCTACACAACCTCCTCTTCCTAGACCAATGGTCATGATTCGAACTAGACTTACCCAAATTTTAAGGACCACGTCAGCTAGGCTCTCCATCTATGAGCTCATACAACAGTAATCACCCCATCGGGAAGCTCTAATGGAGATACTAAAAGCCATCGAGCTGCAGCCCCATGAAGCAAACTATTTCAACAACTTTGTGGGACATGTCAAATGATGCACCAAACTAGACATCACCTTTAGAGAGGATGAGCTAAAATCAGTGACTGGTGACATGGTGGATCCACCCCTGCACGTTATTGCGTGGGTCAACGGGATTTCGTATAAGAGGGTGTTGGTGGACACTAGCTCGTCCAGTAATATAATTACAACTACGACATTGAAACACCTAAAGTTGTCAACATCTCACATCATGGCCTTTACCTATACTTTGTGAGCATTCAATGATACGATATGCTCGACGATTGGCACAATTGTCCTGCCCATCCAGGTGGGGCAAAAGACTATTCCTACATTGTGCCACATATTGGAAGGTGATATGGCCTATAATATCTTATTGGGTCAACCTTGGATCAGGGACATGAAGTGTGTCCTTTCGATAGCTCATCAGTTCCTAAAGTACACATTTGAAGGGCAAGTGCATGTAGTCCCAATGGAATTAGAACCCTTCAATTATTGCAATGCGATATAGATGATGCCACAATCAACCCTTCCATAAACACATTTGGATTTTCAATTGAATCCATCTAAAAAGGGTCCACTTCTGCATACATCCCCACTATTAAGTCCATCAAACCCCCAACCGGGTCCATCTTCATTATCTGGTCCTTCACTAATGATGCCACATACGGTGGCCACACCACAGGACAATGGGAATAAACCCTTGGAAGAGGCACCACCATCAGTCTCAACCATATCTACCAAGGAGATGCCTAGCCGAATGGAAGTCGAGATGCCTAGTTCACTTGACATGGAGTGGAGTTAGGAAGAACACACATTCTCTCCCCCTCAACCGCCAATGATCACCATTGAGATGGAAAATACGGTCCTAGGGGAGTACCTAGTGTGAAACATTGTAGCAACACCCGCACTTGAGTCCATGCAGGACATGGGGAGACCTCACCTCCCCATCGGCACTATTGTTCCTCTAGGCTACCCACAAAATTAGACAAAATTTGTATATGGGGGCCTTGATAATGGCATTGAACCTTACATGCAAGAAGAAGAAGATGAAGAGCCCTTTGCTGAGGACGTCAACTATTTTTCCAACCCAAACTTTGCTTTGAGATATCTTGGCCAATGCAATTGGCATGGATATGGGTTGGGTAGATATGATCAAGGAGTGCGCGTTCTTTGCCAACCAAGATATCATATGCCATACGAAAATTCAGGAGTAGGGTTCAACCACCCCCTACCCCTGGACATCTTGGTAGAGAACATGCAAGGCCTAGGCATAGGCAACAAGGATGGGTTGGCATTAGATCCATATGCCAATCCTAACACAACATATACATTGGGGGATTATCCCCCATTTCTAACAACCAAGCTTGTTGACCTTAAAAACCCTTTCCCTTCCATCGAGAAAGGAGAAATTTTGAGGACTCACCTACAAGAGGAATATAGAAAAGGCCAAGAAGGGTATTTAGAAGATGAGTTAGAGTATGAGGTAGCACCTTGGGACCCTTTTGAGTCTGATAGCAATCACTTGCAAGTGACACCCATATATGATTATCAAGATAACTTCATGACAAGGTTCCCATTGAATGCTCCAATTGAGCAAATTCCACCTCAAGAGAATCAGGTCCTCTCACAGAGAGCGAAACAACCTCGATGGTACCAGATAAATTTACTCGAGCAAGAAGAGCCTCACATATCACAAATAGTTGTTGGAGCCAATGAAGGCCTATGGATATCTAATAGCGATTATGAAGATGAGACTGAGATGGCATATCTCAATCATATGCGACAATAGCAATACCCCATGGACATTGATGACATGTTCGAACATCTACACATGGGGCTAAGGCATAGGTGGCACCTAAACTAGGCACAGTTGGACCATGCTTCACCCACCACTTCAAGCATACAGAGAGCACCTTCCATCTAGTGATCCCATAAATCCACCAGTGCCAAAGGCAGACCCTATCCTTTTATCCGCACATAGGGCTGATCCATTTGTGCTAGTACCCACAGAGCCAGATTTGGAGCACAAAGATCACCAAGGATGTCTAAGTCACCACACTCATGGTAATGGAGACCAAAATAATTTCATCAACATGATCTCCATTGACTTAACCTCCCCCATCCATAACCCAGTTGACCCAACACAGCCATTGTATCTAGACCTAGATGCCATAGAATGGGATCACACTGACACACCACCATCACCATCATAGTACTAGCATTATGGTGGGATGTTCCATTTCACCCTAGGATAGACTTAGGATGTCTTCCATGCTGAATAGGAACCCGACATTCCCAATGTAGATCTAAATTCATAAATGATATCCACTTGATCCCAACTCCACACCAGTTGGACGGGTCCCACATGTCAGTCAATGAGATGACTGACATAGACATTGGCTTTGATCTAATGAATTCACAAATCATTAAGCTAGGGGTAATTCTATCCCCTGAAGAGCAAACCGATTATATTGCCCTTCTCAAAGAGAAGAAGGATATTTTTGCATGGTCCTACAAAGACATGTCGGGGCTAGACCCATAGCTAGTCATGCATAATATAAATATTGATCCGATAGTCAAGCCAATCAATCAAAAACTACGTAAGATGCACCCAATAGTAGCCTTAATGGTCAAATATGAGCTACAAAAGCTTTTGGATGCACAATTTGTCATCTACATGGATTACCCACCATGGCTATCCAACATGGTACCCATAAAAAATGCTGATGGGAGGATTCACATATGCATTGATTTTTGAGATCTAAATAAAGTGAGTCCTAAGGACAATTTCCCCTTGCCTAGCATTGATGCATTGGTAGACACTATAGCAGGCCACGAAATGCTTTCCCTCATGGATGGTTTCTAGGGATACAATCATATTCGTATCAATCCCGAGGACCAACTAAAATGACGTTCACAATGCCTTGGGGGACATTTTGTTATAAGGTCATGCCCTTTGGCCTTAAAAATGCTGGCACCACCTACCAATGTGCCATGACATACATCTTCCATGATCACATGCATAAAACTTTGGAAGATTACATGGATGATTTGTTGGCCAAATATCTTTTACGCCCAGATCATATCGATGACTTAAGCAAAATCCTCGATCGCCTCATTGAACATAAAGTTAGACTAAACCCCAAGAAGTGCGTATTTAGCATCACATCTGGAAAACTCTTGGGTTTCATAGTCTCAAAATGAGGAATCGAGGTCGATCCAAAAAAAGTCAATGCAATCCTTGAAATGCTTCCCCCAACCACTATCAAGCAGCCCAAAATCCTACAGGGAGAGGTCATGTCAATCAAGCACTTCATAGTGCAGCTATTTGACAAGTTATGACCCATGAATAAATTATTACACAAGGGGGTAGCATTTAACTGGGATGACAAGTGCTAGTCAGCCTTCGACGATATCAAACAATACTTGGATTCGCCACCAGTATTGGCACCACCTAGACCAGAATTGTTGTTCTACTTATACATATTAGCTACTGAGGTGGCACTGGACACCATGCTAGCCTAGAAAATGAACTACACAAAGAATACTCTACTTACTATCTTAGCCGCACCTTGGTCAGTTATGAACTTAACTATGCATACATCGAGAAGCTATGCTTGGTAGTGGTATTTGCTACCAAAAAGCTATGCCACTACATGCTGAGCAATATGACATATGTTGTGTCTAAGGAGAATCCATTATGGTACATGATGAGTTGTACTTATCATAGTAGCCACACGGTGAAATGGATCATGTTGTTGATAGAGTTTGACATTGAATTCATTGGACAGAAGTCCATCAAAGGTCAAGTCATCGCCGATCAACTAGCAAAGGCTCCTCTCGAAGATGATCAGCCTCTGACCGTAGAGTTGCCCAATGATGGGGTCTTCCATGTCTCAGAATCACCAAATTCTGATGAGCCTAAGTCACAAGCCGACATAACCTTATTCTTTGATGGCTCTAAATGTGAGCAAGGGGCTAGTGCAGGAATTGTATTCTTCACACCACAAGGGGCTCCAATGCCCCTATCATTTAAACTAGATTTCTCGTGCACCAACAACAACATAAAATATGAAGCCTTGCTCATAGGTCTTCAAACAACAATCACCATGAACATCAAATGCTTGAACATCTTTGGTGATTCAATGTTAATTTTCAACCAAGTAAAAGGGGTATTCCAATGTAAATGCCCAGTTCTGCAGGCCTACAAAGCCCTTGTGGACAAATTCCTAGAAAATATTGAATGGTACAACATCGAGGCACTCCATCAATCATCAAATCATTTTGCGGATACTATGGCCTCCTTGGGGTCACTAATCCTGCAAGACCCTTCTGGTGAGATGACAACCATTCAAGTCAAAAAATTATCGTAATCCATGATGGAGCATGCAAGCTCTGACCTAACGCCAAGAATCCACCTGATCTAGATTTAACCATCTCAAGATAAGTTATCTCAAATCCTCGATAGTCTGAATCATGCCAACTAGGGGTCCTTGTTCTCCGCAACCCCTATTAATAGCAACACAATGCTATTCTTACAAGTTATTTTATGCTTAGCTTTTTCTAGGGATGAACTTCAAAAGCGATTGGTAGTTCATACCATCGAGGTTTCTGCTCAACAGGATTGGTACACACCCATAGGAGATTACCTCAAGCTAGGTAACCTCCCACTTGGATTGACACACATCCTAAAAAGATCATTTAAATAGAAAGCAGAAAAACATGTCTTGCTAGGAGACATTTTGTATCGTCAGAGCTATGAAGGAATCCTCCTCCGTTGCTTGGACTAGTAGGAGTCCGCTTGGGCGATCACCCAAGCGCACGATGGTACATGCGATGGCCACTTCAGTGGTATGGCCATCACAAAGCGCATTCGCCTCATGGGCTATTATTGGCCATATTTAGAGTGAGATTGTTGCGCATATGTAAAGAAGTGTGTGAAGTGTCAACACCATGCCAATTTGACACACATACCTTCTCAAGCCTTGCAACCGATCCAATCAGCTCTGTCGTTTTCATAGTGGAGCTTATATCTAATAAAAAATATCTCCCCTGCATCATCAGGTCATCACATGTTCATCATAATGGCCACAGAGTACTTCACCAAGTGGGTGGAAGCAATTCTGCTTACCTCTATGATTGGAACCTGCATTGCAATGTTTATTTTACATAACATCATATGTCATTTTGGTATTCCATCCAATATCATCTCGGATAATGGGATGTCATTCAAGAATAAATATGTGCGTGCATTGACAACAAAGTACAAAATTTAGCACATTTTTTCAACACCCTATTATCCATAGGAAAATGGACAAGCAGAGGCATCAAACAAAATGCTAGTTGCCATCCTCAAAAAGACAGTCATAGATAGTCATAAGGATTGGCACATTCAAATACCACTTGCTCTGTGGGCTTATCGTACTAGCATTTAGACACCCACTAGGGCAACTCCATTTTTGTTGGTGTATGGCTCCGAGGCAATCATGCCTCTCGAGTTGGAAATACCTTCCCTGTGCATTTCAATGTAAGAGTTCATCGATGATGACATTGCACAATAGGCCTGATTAGATCAACTTAAGTTGCTCGATGAACGATGCATCAATGCTCTCGAGCATTTACGTATCTATCAAGAGTGACTAAAGAAAGCATACAACATGAAAGTTCACCTGAGGGACTTTCAGGTTGCTAACTTGGTCTTAAAATAGAACCAGCAAAATTCTAACTTGCCACCCCATCTAAGGGATAAATTTGTGGCAAACTGGTTAGGTCCCTATGTAATTGACAATAAAATAGGACCTACAACATACCGGCTCACCTTTCTTGAAGGAATCAAGGAACTGGAACCCTTGAACATCAATCATTTGAGGCCATTCCACATTTAGAGAGCCATAGCCCACCCCAAAAGCTCCAAGGATTCTCGCAATCACTTGGTCGACCAAAAAAAGCTCCAAGGATTCTCACAATCACTTGGTCAAACCAAAAAGCTCCAAGGATTCTCACAATCGCTTGGTCAAACCTAAAAAGCTCCAAGGATTCCACAATTACTTGGTCAACCCCAAAAATTCCCCAAAGGTGCCCATAAACCCATTGGTCACCCCAAAATCTCCAAGGATTCCCATAATCGCTTGGTCAACCCCAAAATGCCCCAAAGGTATTTATAAACCCTTTGGTCAAATCAAATGCTCCAAGGATTCCCATAATCACTTGGTCAACCCCAAAACGCCCCAAATGTAACCATAATCCCTTTGGTCAAACCAAAAGCACCAAGGATTCTCTCAATCGCTTAGTCAACCCCAAAATACCCCAAAGGTAACCATAATCCCTTTGGTCAAACCAAATGCTCCAAGTATTCCCACAATCACTTGGTCAACCCCAAAAAGCCCCAAAGGTATCTATAAGCCCTTTGGTCAAACCAAATGCTCCAAGGATTCCCAAAATCGCTTGGTGAACCCCAAAACATTCCAAAGGTATCTATAAATCCTTTGGTCAACCCAAATGCACCAAGGATTCCCTCAATCACTTGGTCAACCCAAAAATGCCCCAAAGGTAACCATAATCCCTTTGGTCAAAACAAAAGCACCAAGGATTCCCTCAATCACTTGGTCAACCCCAAAACGCCCCAAAGGTAACCATAATCCCTTTGGTCAAACCAAACGCTCCAAGGATTCCCACTTGGTCAAAAACAAATATTCAAAAACAAACAAAAAAAAAATATAATCAAAAATAACAAAAAAATTGCATCTCACTTCCATGCATACTCTTAAAAATCAAAACATGTAAAAAAAAGAAGATAAGTTGCATTAGGCATCACAAACATACATTGCACATTTGTTGATCATACAAGTCAAAGGCACCATAGACTGTAATTGCTAGGCAATTCCATCATTTTCCACCTTCAATCCATTTTATAAATACATTCATCCAGAATAACACCATCCACATTTTTTAGCATAGTCAGTTGTGTCCTAATGTATTTAGGGTTTTCGTCATTTAGTTGTCTTTAAATTTCTAGCCAAAAACTATATAAAGTTAGATAGATTTTACAAAGGTAGAGTTTTACTTGGATCACACCTCGTTACGTAGCATCCCAACACAAGTTAAAACACATAAAAAAATTCCCAAGTTGTGTGAACGCAAGAGAAACCTACAAAACAGTCTAGGGTACCATGGGTGAAAGGTTAGCCTGCTCATCCCATTGTGTGAATGGTTCAAGAATGCTGAGAATTGACAAAAGGACAAGATCTTCCACATCCATCCCCCATAATAAACAGTGGTTTTCACCACTATCAATCATATCCCCAAACACCTTTGGTCCCCAAAGTCATAAGGATTTGTACTACACACCCCTGACAAGGATGGGCAGTCATCCCCAAAGCCTAAAAGATCAATGTCATTACATAATCATATAACCAATCAAATTTGATCGCCAAAGTCATAAGGATTTGTACTACACGCCCCTGACAAGGATGGGTAGTCATCCACAAGGCCTAAATGATCAATGCCCTTACATAATAACATCCCCAATCACCTTTGGTTCCCAAAGTCATAAGGATTCATACTACACGTCCCTGAACAGGATGGGTAGTCATCCCCAAGGTCAAAAGGATCAATGCCATTCACACGCCAAAAACCTATGAGCTTAACTTTGAAACCTAAAATGCGAAATCAATTAATAGTGGTTATCACCACTATTCAAACTCCTTGCTAAAAAAGAAAAATAAATAGTGATTTTCATCACTATGTATGAGAGCAAGTCTCCCAACAAGTTGAGCAACTGAAAGATGCCTGAACTTGAATCCCTAGAATTCTCAGCATTCAAAAAACCATCTAGGTGATCCTCATTACGGGTTTGGTAGATAGCCTACCTGAAAATGGCAGTATCCTAAAACACATGAGGATATGTTTGTCACATTAGCTTTGTGTGTGAGCAGACCAATGTTTGCATGTGGATGAGCTAGCTTATGGTACCTTAGATTGTCCTATGGATTAATATTACTAAATAAAACAAAGGAGTTAGTGGAGCTAATTAGGTGATCCTCAGTATAGGTTTGGTTGACAACCTATCTGGCACTGGCGGTATCCTGATAAATACCACATAAACGAACTCAATTGCACACACAGGGATGTGAAATAACTTGGTCAAACTCAAGTTTGAGTCATACCTTGTTCAAAAGTCTTGTGTGATAAATGTACAGTCTTGGCTAGTTAGTTAAAATATCTAAATCTCAAAAACACCTTAACTACATTTTAAAACAACTGGTACATTTTATTACTTACATCACCATTAGAAAATATGAAAAAATACCAAAATAAAATTATCACATGCAAAGTCCTCCACAAAGCAACCACATAGTTCAACAAGCCAGTAAATCCCATACAATCTATGATGCCATCGACAAGTTATCAAAAAAATATTTCATCCATTCCATATGCATACATCATATAATTAGAAACATCACATTCATAATAACAAGATGCATACATCAACGTAAATAAATGTGCATAAAAATAAACAAAAAAATCATGACAAGTGTATATCCAAAAAGAACATCATGTATATATATCATCAAAATGCTCATAGGCTACAATAAGTCGGCCCTCTAACCTCACAAAATAAAGCAAAAACTCAAAAAATCCTAAGCCTAGGGCATCGACCACCATGATCACACAAGATTGGTGTGATAGGAACTACCCCCAGTGGTGTGGGTCCTATGGGACCTATCAGGGTGGCTACTGCTAGCCCCCGCATCACACCCACTAGCACTACCCTCACCCACTTGCCTACAACAAGAGGAAGCAGACTGCTCAATCTCACTATCTCTCATTCAGCATGAAGATCCACCTCTAGGGAGCTCAGGTAACCGACCACCAAGGCGAATAATCTCTGCCTCCAACTCCATCTAGTGCTGAAACAAATCCATCTCCCACTAACGGTACGCAGCCAATGCATTGTCACACTATGCCAACTATATCCATAGGAGATCCTTCTCTCGTGATGCATTGGTGTCCCCATCCCGTCGATAGTACGTAGCTAATGCATTCTCCCGCTTTGCCAACTGAGTCCATAGGAGATCCCTCTCCTTCAGAGTATCCTTGACCTCCCCATCCTATCTCCAAAGAAGATCCTCCAATCGTGCTATCTTAGCACGATACCTAGCCTCCATATCCCCCAGAACCACCTATGGCATGGGCATCTTCGGGATGATAGGCTACTCCGACACCCATTTCTCTAGGAATTCCTACGTGTCCAGCTGCTTCGAAAGTCCAAAATCATCCCTTGTAAAATATTCCACCTCCACCATGTCCTCATCCTCCAGTGGAGCCCCCCAACCCTCCCCTAATGCCTCTGCATCCTCCCCACCTATTGTTGCTACATCAGGACCTCCTAGAGGCCCCTCATCCCACCACTGCCACATCATCCACCACTGGCTGTACTCAGCAATCACCATGACGTTGTCCACATCAAGGACATCGATCACTACATATGACTCCTCACCAAGTGGCTTGATGATTGGCCAGGCTAGAGTCCTCTCATCACCCTGATGTCGATAGATCAAGGGCTCACCAGGCAACCCCTGGTGCACCCCAAACTATTGCGTCACCCAAATGTATGGGAAGTACTCCTGCTTGGTTCTGTGCTGCTCGATCAACCATCTCCCCCTACGCACCCATCAAAGCTACTCTCCAACCTTAGGCCAGGATGGACAATCTCGATATGGATGCCATAACACCTCCCTTGGAGCAAGCCAAGCGAAGGCACCGCCGACTCTGCCCCTGCTCCTCTGACCTCCGCCATAGAGTTGCATACCCTATCTCCCTATCCATCATCTCTTCCCGAGTGGTCCACGACAAACCCTATGGCCGCTCCACCGCTATGTGCTGCCACCCCCAACACTACAACATGTAGTTGTACCCAATCCCATTCTGCCTTCGACAGTGGACCTTGTATAACTCATCATAAAGTTGTGCCAGTAGTGTCTGACCCCACCTCATAATCAGTGGCTCTAAGGTAAAAAACTCCACTAGTTTGAAAACTACCTCCAGTAGGTTCCATGAGAACCTCGCGCCTGAGGAGTCAAGCAGTAGTATGTTGGAGATTGTTGGCAATTTTGGGTACATTGGGTACATTGCCTTTGCTCAAGTGTTGATGTTGTCATTGATCTCAAGAAGCGAAAAGGTTTCTTGTGAAAACCAAGGCAGTCAAGATACAAGGTTTTATTTAAAACCATGGACAACAGATTTGAAATGGGTTTTTCTTAAAACCCAAGTTGGCTCTTCGTTTCGTTGAAAAAGGTGCCCCGGTGATGAAGATATTTAATTTTAAATATTTAGTTTAAATTTTATTTAATTAAAATTTAAATTAATATTTTAAAATTAAGTTAAAATATTTTTCGACATGTTTGGAAAAGCCGACGTGTTTCTAATGCATCTTAGTGCATATAAAAAGTGGAAATGGAATTCATTAAAAGTGTGGTTGAGGATATCGATCTTCGTTATATCGTCTGCGCCAGCAAAGGAAGAGCTAAATGTTCTTGATTTGAATCCTCGTGCATATCGATATAGTCGAAGCCCCAATGTCATGATGTTGCGTTTGACCGCCTCTATGGCAGAGTTCACGAGGCGATTTGATAGGGAGTAGTCGGTGACCCCATCGTAGTCCTCATGCTACTGCACGCACTTGTAGCTGTCGACGCTAGCCCCGATGTGCGTCTGCACTGTGTGGAGGAGGCGGAGCTTTGAGCAACTTCTGTAGGAGGGTTTGTTGGTTAAGAGGATCGAACAGCCGTAGACGCGGAAGAGACAGTTTGTGACCATCATGGAGAGCTCCGTTCCCGTGTACCTATTGCATTAGGCAAAAAGAGTTATGAAATTGGAGGGAGTCATGGTATATTGCAAATAGCAATAAGCAGGGTCTCAAAATCGATCAAGTCACTGGATCGAATAGCAGCGACATCAAAGCATTGGTGAGAATTTTGAAAGACACAAAAGAGTCTGTCCATCCCTTCAATCCCACCCATCGAGGCAGAGCAGCTGGCAGATAAACTATGAATAAAGATTAGTGCACAAGAGGTTCTGAGATCGAACCTGACGGCGAGCACCTACAAAAAATGCTGCTATAAATAGAGGTACACGATTCGTTTCACCTGGACAGTTGATGATAGAATTTTTGGATATAATAATGAATGTGTCGTAGCGTTACTTACTATGAGGTATGCTCAAATATATTAATGTTTGTATAAAATGAGACTCAGGGTGTTATAAAGATGTGGTGTCTTTGTTTTTGTAAAATCCTTTATTTAGTACATTCTAGAAAAAGGGTGACTCGGGAGTTATAAGGAGTATAAAACAAAAGGTGTCTAGTGATTATTTTGTTTTGTTATTTGAAGCATTCACATAGGAGTTATAAGGTTATGCAATGTTTGATCTATTTTATTTTATGGTACAAGTGGTTTTAGGAGAGATAAGGGAGTTGTGCAATTAAAGGCTTTGGTGATGATTATTGAAAGGTGGAATAATGTTGATTATCTTGTGATCTACTAACCCTTGTGAAGATTGGCAAAAGAATGTTGTGATGGTGGCAGATTTCCAAAGGGGTTCCTTCACTTCAATAAGGTATGGGCACATTCTTCTTATGAGTATGAGTGGTGTATGTTATTCCTGAAATAAGATTGGAGTGAAAAAGGTTTTCAACAAGGTTTCCTTTGGTTGAGTGTAAATCCTATTTTCTGGTTTGTTGAAGACTACTTATGCATTGTTATCATTGATGAGAGTTTTGATGAGTGCATAATTGCACTAGGGTTTATGGTTGTGAGTCTTGCTACTTGCTATGAGTTGGTGAAACCCTTAGTTGGCTGTTTTGATATTGTTGGATGAGTTGCTTCCATAGTGGCTGTGTTGATCAAGTTAATGCTTTACTTGATACATGATATTGGGCTTACTCCATTAAGTTGATTTGAACAAGTTATTCTATGCCTTTGGTGATATTGTGTTGGTGGCTGTTTTGTTCAAATATCTTTGGAGGGAAAAGGATTTTTACTTGTTTCCTTTTCTTGTGATGATTGGTTGAATGCTTCAAGGTTAATGTTGAGTTGAATGTTGTTGGTTAAACCTTGTCTATGAGCATTGTTGTTGAAGCCCAATTGGTTGAGAAAAGAGATTGGTTTTGGAAAGAACATGAGTATCATTGTTATATGAGATATTGCATGGTTGGCAATTGTTGGGTTGTGTTTCATGTTCTTGAGAAAAGCATACTACATCTATCTTATTCTGTTGAGATTTGAGATTGAGTTGAGATTGAGATTGGGAGTTAAGTATAGAACATATTGAGTCTCTAACAATTCTCTTTATGTTCTATGAGGTTGATGAATCATATTGAGTCTCTAACAAATTCTCTTTATGCTTCTATGAGGTGGATGAATCACGTTGGGTCTCTAACCATTCTCTTTGTGAGTTCATGCCAAGCAAGTGTTCTTGATAAACTTGTGAGCAGGTATTGGACAGGTTCCATTGGGGACTTGTGAGCAGGTTTTGGACAGGTTCTGTTGAGGACTTGTGAGCAGATTTGAACAGGTCCTAGCAGAGGACTTGTGAAGCTGAGTTTGATAGTTCTTTTAGAGAACCTGAAGAGCAGAGGTTTTCTAGAGGATCACCAGCCAGAGCAGAGCTAGGGGATTGGTGTCTCCTATGGGTCGGTGCCCACGAATTTGAGATTAGGGGATTGGTGTCTCCTTTGGGTCGGTGCCCACGAACTTGAGCTAGGGGATTGGTGTCTCCTGTGGGTCGATGCCCACAAACTTCAGATTAGGGGATTGGTGTCTCCTGTGGGTCGATGCCCATGAATTTGAGATTAGGGGATTGGTGTCTCCTTTGGGTTGGTGCCCATAAACATTGTAATTGGGAAGGTTTCCCAAAGAACTTTGAGATAACTTTTAGAGAAAAGTTTTGTGGACGTAGCCCAAGCTTTCTGGGTGAACCACGTTAAAATTGGTGTCACTTTGTGGATGATCTTGTGCTTTGTTTTGATATTGCTTTGGATATATTGCTTTACTATTTTGAAGTATAAAGGAAAAGTAAAAAGAGGTCTTATACTGTTCACCCCCCCCTCTCAGTATAAGCTTGTGTTCAACAATTGGTATCAGAGCAAGGTTCCTTCGAAAAGTTTGACAACTTGAAGGAAGATCTTACAAGAACACAAATGGCAAGGAAAGGCAAAAGCAAAACCATAAGACACAAGAAGAAGAAATCTCACAGGGTCATGAAAGAAAATGAAGATGATCTCAATATTGCTGCATTGGGAATGGAAATAGATTCAAAAGATGAATCAAACAGTGGAGAACAAGTCAGATTAATAAAGTTTTGCACCAGATGTGGGAAGACAGGTCACTTTGCAGCTGATTGCTCACAAGGTAGAGAATGTTTTGTTTGTGGTCAACTCGGTCATAATGAATGTCAGTGCCATGGGTTTAGTAGCAGTGAAGATGAAGATGATCCATTCAAAATTGGGAAAGAAACAGATTTAGAACAAGAGTGTGATGAATAAGGAAGTGATGCAGAAACAAATTGGGAACAAAAACTGATTTCAGACCTGAGTAAAAAGGTTGAGGATGGAGAAGATATAATCACCAGCTTGAAAGTTCAAGTAGAAGATTACAAGAAAATTTATGAAGATCTCGAAATACAATCTTTTAGGAAAACAGAGTATTGCAGCAAGCTAGAAAAAGAAATTGACAGTTTAAGAATGCAGACAGAAGAAATGAGTAATAAAGTTGGTATATACAACAAACATGAAGAGGAATCTAACAAAGTTATTAACAATCTGGAGCTGAAAATAGAAGAGTTCAAAAAGAGTGAAGAAACTCTCAGGTATCAGATCAATGAGAAAGAGACTGTTTGCTGCAATCAAAAGGAAGAGATTGCTTCATTGAAGAAACAACTAGAAGAGGCCAATACAACTCTTAAAACCAAATATGAGCACAACAATCAAGAAAAGAAGAGCATCTACCTTGACAAAGCAAGTAAGTGTTTTAGTAGTGATAGTGAAAGTTCTTCAGGTGATTATAAAAATGAGATTTTGTTCATATCAGAAAAGGAGGAAGAACCGAAATGTCTTAGATATGGAAAGTGTTGGCACCTTGAGGATAATTGCAAAAATAATGATTTGGTTGCTAGTATGTATGAGGATGCTTCAAAAAGTGATAAGGAAGATGCATGTATGGTTTTTGAAAAGGGTAGCACCTCTAGTGATAAGAAATCTGAAAAAGGCCTTGATAATTCAAAGTGCAATCAAATAGAGGATCTTGAATGTGAACTTACTAATGCTCTTAGTGTCTTGAAAAAGGAAAGAAAGAAGAATGCTAGACTCAAGGATAAGTTAGATGAATGTTGCATGGAGAGAGATAAACTTATAGAAAGTCTTGACGTATCTATGGCTAAGGCACAAGAACTCAAGAATGAGTTAGAATCTAAGGTGCTTGAGTATAGTGAATTAGATCATAAAATGGCTTCTTTGAAAGAGGAAACTAAAGAATACAAGGATAAGCTGTACAGGTTTCAAGATAGCTCCAAAAAGGTTAAGTCTCTCATCCAAAGTCAAAGAAATCCAACAGATAAAACAGGTCTTGGTTTTGTTAAGCCTCACAAGGAACAAGTTGGAGAGTCTAGTAAGAGACTCCAAAAGGAAGAGAGTTCTGATGAGGAAAGTATTTCAGATCATGAGTCCTTGAATGATAGATGCATAGAAACAGAAAACAAATTTCAGAATGAGAAGAAGGAGAAGTTTTCAGGACCTAAGAAGTCAAATAAAGGGAAGTTTCAAGGCAGATGTTTTGCTTGTCATAGATTTGGTCACATGGTTGTACATTGCATGGCTCAAGTAAAGAAGGTAAATGACAGTTTCAGAAGTGGTAATTTATTTCATGGGTATTGCTACTCTTGCAATCAGTTTGGGCATAAAGCATTTTTTTGCAAGGCAAATATCAGAAACAGGTTTGGTCAGAACAGGGTTAGTCAGAACAGGTGGATTCAAAGAACAGGTATGCCTCAAAGAAATAACATTGTTACTTGTTATAAGTGCAACAATGAAGGCCACATAGCTAGACAGTGTAGAGTTAAAATTCTATAATACAGGAACATGAACAGTGGCATGATCAGGTCCAAGGATCAGAACAATGACAGGAACAGGAATATGGACAGAGAGTTCAAGAGAAGGCCCGACAAGGAAGTTATAGACACTGATGATGATCAGTGCCTAATGGGAGTTTTACTCCCACCCCAAAATTAATCACCTCAACAGGAGGTGGGGGAGGGACTAAGCTAAGAGGCTCATTCTTAGTTTCGAGCCCCAAAGATGGCCCTTTGCCATTGATGACAAAGGGGGAGAGATATGAGTAAGGGGGAGAGCTTCAAGTGAAGAGGAAAGCTTCAAGTCAGGGGGAGCAAAACTTCAAAGAGAGTGATTTCAGTTTTGGCTCTTGAAGATGTGTTTTTAGTAAAGTTTTGCCAT
This sequence comes from Wollemia nobilis, assembly GCA_028583015.1. Taxonomy (NCBI): domain Eukaryota; kingdom Viridiplantae; phylum Streptophyta; class Pinopsida; order Araucariales; family Araucariaceae; genus Wollemia; species Wollemia nobilis. The sequence goes on from JAQPPZ010002275.1 coordinate 189,690, forward strand.
CAATGACAAAGGGGGAGATTGTTGGCAATTTTGGGTACATTGGGTACATTGCCTTTGCTCAAGTGTTGATGTTGTCATTGATGTCAAGAAGCGGAAAGGTTTCTTGTGAAAACCAAGGCAGTCAAGATACAAGGTTTTATTTAAAACCATGGACAAAAGATTTGAAATGGGTTTTTCTTAAAACCCAAGTTGGCTCTTCGTTTCATTGAAAAAGGTGCCCCGGTGATGAAGATATTTAATTTTAAATATTTAGTTTAAATTTTATTTAATTAAAATTTAAATTAATATTTTAAAATTAAGTTAAAATATTTTCCGACATGTTTGGAAAAGCCGACGTGTTTCTAATGCATCTTAGTGCATATAAAAAGTGGAAATGGAATTCATTAAAAGTGTTTTTGAGGATATCGATCTTTGTTATATCGTCTACGCCAGCAAAGGAAGAGCTAAATGTTCTTGATTTGAATCCTCGTGCATATCGATATAGTCGGAGCCCCAGCGTCGTGATGTTGCGTTTGAGCGCCTCTGTGGCGGAGTTCACGAGGCGGTTCGATAGGGAGTAGCCGGTGACCCCATCGTAGTCCTCATGCTGCTGCACGCACTTGTAGCTGTCGACGCTAGCCCCGATGTGCGTCTGCACTGTGTGGAGGAGGCAGAGCTTTGAGCGACTTCTGTAGGAGGGTTTGTTGGTTAAGAGGATCAAATAGCCGCAGACATGGAAGATACAGTTTGTGACCATCATGGAGAGCTCCATTCTCGTGTACCTGTTGCATTAGGTGGAAAGAGTTATGAAATTGGAGGGAGTCATGGTATATTGCAAATAGCGATAAGCAGGGTCTCAAAATTGATCAAGTTGCTGGATCGAATCGTAGCGACAGTGAAGCGTTGGTGAGAATTTCGAAAGACATGAAAGAGTCTGTCCATCCCTTCAATCCCACCCATCGAGGCAGAGCAGCTGGCAGATAAACTATGAATAAAGATTAGTTCACAAGAGGTTCTGAGATCGAACCTGATGGCGAGCACCTACGAAAAATGTTGTTGTAAACAGAGGTACACGATTCGTTTCACCTGGACAGTTGATGATAGAATTTTTGGATATAATAATGAATGTGTCGCAGCGTTACTTACTATGAGGTATGCTCAAATATATTAATGTTTGTATAAAATGAGACTCAGGGTGTTATAAAGATGTGGTGTCTTTGTTTTTGTAAAATCCTTTATTTAGTACATTCTAGAAAAAGGGTGACTCGGGAGTTATAAGGAGTATAAAACAAAAGGTGTCTAGTGATTATTTTGTTTTGTTATTTGAAGCATTCACATAGGAGTTATAAGGTTATGCAATGTTGTGATCTATTTTTTATGGTACAAGTGGTTTTAGGAGAAATAAGAGAGTTGTGCAATTAAAGGCTTTGGTGATGATTATTGAAAGGTGGAATAATGTTGATTATCTTGTGATCTACTAACCCTTGTGAAGATTGGAAAAAGAATGTTGTGATGGTGGAAGATTTCCAAAGGGGTTCCTTCACTTCAATAAGGTATGGGCACATTCTTCTTATGAGTATGAGTGGTGTATGTTATTCCTGAAATAAGATTGGAGTGAAAAGGTTTTCAACAAGGTTTCCTTTGGTTGAGTGTAAATCCTATTTTCTGGTTTGTTGAAGACTACTTATGCATTGTTATCATTGATGAGAGTTTTGATGAGTGCATAATTGCACTAGGGTTTATGGTTGTGAGTCTTGCTACTTGCTATGAGTTGGTGAAACCCTTAGTTGGTTGTTTTGATATTGTTGGATGAGTTTCTTCCATAGTGGTTGTGTTGATCAAGTTAATGCTTTACTTGATACATGATATTGGGCTTACTCCATTAAGTTGATTTGAACAAGTTATTCTATGCTTTTGGTGATATTGTGTTGGTGGTTGTTTTGTTCAAATATCTTTGGAGGGAAAAGGATTTTTACTTGTTTCCTTTTCTTGTGATGATTGGTTGAATGCTTCAAGGTTAATGTTGAGTTGAATGTTGTTGGTTAAACCTTGTCTATGAGCATTGTTGTTGAAGCCCAATTGGTTGAGAAAAGAGATTGGTTTTGGAAAGAACATGAGTATCATTGTTATATGAGATATTGCATGGTTGGCAATTGTTGGGTTGTGTTTCATGTTCTTGAGAAAAGCATACTACATCTATCTTATTCTGTTGAGATTTGAGATTGAGTTGAGATTTAAATTGGGAGTTAAGTATAGAACATATTGAGTCTCTAACAATTCTCTTTATGCTTCTATGAGGTTGATGAATCATATTGAGTCTCTAACAAATTCTCTTTATGCTTCTATGAGGTGGATGAATCACGTTGGGTCTCTAACCATTATCTTTGTGAGTTCATGCCAAGCAAGTGTTCTTGATAAACTTGTGAGCAGGTATTGGACAGGTTCCATTGGGGACTTGTGAGCAGGTTTTGGACAGGTTCTGTTGAGGACTTGTGAGCAGATTTGAACAGGTCCTAGCAGAGGACTTGTGAAGCTGAGTTTGATAGTTATTTTAGAGAACCTGAAGAGCAGAGGTCTTCTAGAGGATCACCAGCCAGAGCAGAGCTAGGGGATTGGTGTCTCCTGTGGGTCGGTGCCAATGAATTTGAGATTAGGGGATTGGTGTCTCCTTTGGGTCGGTGCCCATGAACTTGAGCTAGGGGATTGGTGTCTCCTGTGGGTCGGTGCCCACAAACTTCAGATTAGGGGATTGGTGTCTCTTATGGGTCGATGCCCACAAATTTGAGATTAGGGGATTGGTGTCTCCTTTGGGTTGGTGCCCATAAACATTGTAATTGGGAAGGTTTCCCAAAGAACTTTGAGATATCTTTTAGAGAAAATTTTTGTGGACGTAGCCCATGCTTTCTGGGTGAACCACGTTAAAATTGGTGTCACTTTGTGGATGATCTTGTGCATTGTTTTGATATTGCTTTGGATATATTACTTTTCTATTTTGAAGTATAAAGGAAAAGTAAAAAGAGGTCTTATATTGTTCATCCCCCCTCTCAGTATAAGATTGTGTTCAACAGAGATGAGGGTCATCAGTAAGGCATGCCTCACCCCAACATACCCTTCTCCATCCACCACCACACAAAAATACTTCCAATCAAGCAATCTCCCTCTACCCTCTCCATTGGACTATCCACCCCCATCTCTACCCCATTCCCGAAGCACCGTGTCAGCACTACCGTACGCTGATCATGTGGAGTAGTCTGAATAGGAATCTCGTCTATCAGAATCCGTAGAATCTGATTGACATCCTCAAGAGTTACTGTCATCCCCCCTATTGAGAGATGAAAGATATTAGTCTGGGGATCCCACAAGTTGATCAAGGCCATCAGATAGGCCTGATACCCCACCATATGCTCTTATTGATTCACCTACTTGAGCCCAAGGGCATCAAGCCACTCCCAGTCTACCATAGTCAACACCTCCTGTGCTTTAGAGAACACCATCGATACATGGTACTGGCTCTTCACAACCTAGAAAAGAAAAGAAAACAAAAACATTAAAACAAAACAAAACAAAAACATTAAAACATGACAAAACAAAAAACTGTACAACACTAAAACAATATACAATAATGTATACAAATTGTACAAAAAAATACATTTAATAAACTATACAACAATAGTAACAACACTGTACAGACAAACAAATTACAAAATTGCAAACTAGGGTTTTAACCATATTTTGAATCAAAAAACAAAAAAAATCACAAACATTTTCACCTAGGGTTTTTAACTCTAGTTTAAACTAAAAATAAATAAAAAATTATCAGTTACCTAGGGTTTTTCACTAAAATTCCAAATAACAAATTGTCAGTTACCTAGGGTTTTTCACTTTAGTTCAAACTGATAAATAAACACATAAAAGCAAATTCAAAATCAAAATTTGTCAGTGACCTAGGGTTTTTAACTTTAGTTCAAATTGATAAATACAAAACAAAAAAAATTGTACAGCTACAACAAAAAAAAAAAAAATGTATAGCTAAAACATTTAACAAACAAAGTACAACAAAGTACAAACAAACAACTGTACAACAATAATACAACATGGCCAATTAAAACTGTACAACCATAAACAAAATAACACACCTAGGGTTTCTAACCTTAAGTGTGAACACAAAAAAATCAAATACAAACAAAAATTCCATCTAGGGTTTCTAAACTCTAGGTTCAACAAAACAAAAACAAAATAAAAACATAGTTCTTACCCTAGGGTTTTTAGCCTTAGTTAACACTGAAAAACACATTCAAAAACAATAATTTGTCAATTATCTAGAGTTTTTAACTTTAGTTCAAACTGATAAATAAATAAAATAAAACAAACAAACCTAGGGTTTTTAACCTTAGTTTACAACAATCGAAATTTAACCTAGGGTTTATCACTCTCGTTTAACCTACAAAAAAAAATAACACAAAATAACAACTCTAGGGTTTTTAACTCTAGTTAAACAAAAACAAAAAAAAAACAAAATTTACATCTAGGGTTTTTAACTCTAGTTAAACAAACATAAAACTTTAAACTAGGGTTTACTTTTAGTTTAAAGTGCATAATACAAAAAATACAAAAACAACGTAAAAGCAGTTTAACCTAGGGTTTTTATTCTAGTCTAAATGGATAAAAAACAGAAAATAAAATAAAAACAATTTTTTTTTACAAACAAAGCTAAGTTTTTGATCTTCGTTCAAACTAGGGTTTTTCTTTCTTTAGTTTACAAAAAACACAAAATAAACACGGTTTTTTTACAAACTAGGGCTTTGTGTTAGTTTCTAAAAAGTAACACTAAGAACAAAAACAACAAAAAAAATTAAAAATAAGAATAAAATTAAATAATTTTTAACTAGGGTTTTCATTTTTTAGTCAACAAACAAAATACAAAAGCACACACGTTGCAGTTTTAAACAATAAAATAACACAAGAAAAATCATGAGAAGGAGCACTCACCGGTCTCACTTTGGCTCTGCCACTTGATGATCTGGTATATGAACTCAAGGTGTCCAATAAAATTCGACAGTGCTCCGCTACGCGAACTCGACCTCCTCCTCCTCATAGCTCCAAAACACTAGGAAAAACAAATGCAAATGAGCCCAAAACCTAGTTTTAGCCCTTAAATAGGATTTTTAGGCCTGTAATCATTCCACCCTAGGACGAGCACTCTAGTTAGTGCTTGTACCACCTTGATATGATTACTAAACTAGTATTCGTCCCACTCAGGGACGATTATAGAGAAAGAAATTCAAAAACAGCAAAAACTGCACCAAAATGCACAAAAAAATAGCAATAAACTTGTTGAACATAGGGGCCTTTGCGCCTGCAATTATTGGCATGAAAAATTGACGTTGGGGTAACAAATACTCACTATCCTACTCCCTAAGAAGGCTACCATAGCTGGACCACTCCACGAGACGATGGATTCTCAAGAATTTCATCCCCAAATGACATCACAAAAAGGGTCCAAACCCACCTAAAAATAGCAATAACATTGCCGAATGAATGTGCCTTGGTGCCTAACCTTCTTGGCATCCAAAATAGATGTTGGTGTCACAAATTTTCACTATCCTACTCCCTAAGAAGGCTACCATAGCCAAATCGCTCCACGGGAGGACAAATTTTTGACAATTTTAGCTCCAAAATGCGTCACAAAAAGGGTTCAAACCCACCAAAAATAGGTCAAAATGTTCAAAAATTGCATAAGCATTCAATAGAAAACAACTGAAGGCACCCTTACCTAAGTCATCTTGAGTCAAGCGACTCGTCACTTTTCTCATGTCGTTCATTCCCTCATCGATTCGTCGCTTGAGGGGGTAGTCACACTTAGTCACTAATCAACAAAAACACACCCAATCAAGGAAATGGCATGCATTCAAAGGATCATTGACAAAAATAATCATGTCCTTGCTTGGGGTAGAAAATAAGCAATAATCACAAGTTGATCAAACACTTGGTATTCTAGAATCATGAACTCAAGGTTCCCACAGACAAAAGGTTGCATCATTTGCCTATTCATGACTGAACAATGTCCAAGATCAAGTAACACCTCACTGAAAAAGGTTAACACTTGAATTAAGCTCATTAGCTCGTCAAAAGCAAGGATTCAAGAATGCATGCTCTTCCCATACTTGGGGCATCAAGAGTTGGTTAGATTACTAAGAAACCCTAATCATTAGTGCTTTGGTTATCTATTTTTTCTCAGCATTGTGCCACGCATAGCGCATCCCAAAAAGGGGCATCTATAGACACCAAAACAACACCAATCTGATTATGTGATGAAAAGCACTGATTGAATTAACATACATAGCCCCTACGGCAGCCCCCATAGGTTAAACAATGGTCCTAACCACTCCCACAATAGTTTGGAAGGTTAGAGGTCAATTTGGCACCTTTTTAGCACTTTTCTCCCTACTTGTCCCACCCTGGGATGATTACAAACTGGTATTCGTACCACCCCAGGACGATTATCAACATTCTTCCCAGGGTGGGACAATTATCAGATTTGACTGGAAAAAATTCAAACCTTGATAGGTCCACCACTTAACTGCACCTTCAGGGCATGCAATTGTGAGGAACGACTTCAAATCAAGGAGAGGGACTTCAGTCAAGCATGCCTTGATTATGGAGACCTCATGCAAAGAGACTCTAAATTAGGGAAGAATATTTTCTCCCAAAATAGGGCAAGCAGGCCAAGTGGCACCCTCACATGCACATTCAAACAAAGAGACCCTAGGTCTATAAAATGGTGAGTCTTCTCACCCCAAAAAAGAATAGAGCAGGAGCATTTGGAGCAATGAAGTTATGCCGAATTACACCCTCACCCATCGTTTGTGCTTCTTACATCCTTGATCTTTCTTTTGGAAGGGAGGTTATTGGGTGATTATTGGAAGCATAATCCAGACCCAAAAACCTAAAAATTTGGCCACAATACCCCACCGAGTCTACCGACACAACCCCATAAGTGATTTTGGACCCATCCCAAGTGGATTGGTGTCAAAACCAGGTCCCAAAAGGCAGGTGTCCTACCTCCGGGCACCCCCCATACTACTACAGTCCTAATCGCCCCACCCCGAAGTGATTAGAAATATATGGTAGATTTCCATACTATTATTTTTGCATTTGATTCTAGGTCACTTAAATATGCTATCATTTAAATTTTATGTCATTTGGATGAGTTTTGACTGTGCTTTCAATGTTTCTCGCTTTCACTAACATACAGGGAGCATCATCGGATATAGGGCGATCAAGGCCAAATTAGCCAAATCTGACCTTCTGGGTCATACCAAAATGCCCCGTTTTGTCTAACCCCAACTTTACAGGTGTTTTTGAGGCCTCTGGATGGGACATTTAGGAGGTGGTTTTCTGACAGCTTATGACAGTCCTAATCTTCCCACCCCGAAGCGATTAGAAATCTGTGGCAGATTTCTCTATTGTTCCTTTTACAGTGGGTTGCTGGTAATTTTTTCTTACCTCTATATAAATTTTAGCTCATTCTTCTAGGATTTCTAAAAAATAAATGAGATAAATGGAGGAGGGGTACTAACCTTATTAAAGAATTTTTGAATATTAGATTCAAAATTAGATGGAAGCACATCTCAATATTCAACTAAGGGAGGCATCTTACCTTGAAGGAGAGGCACATCATGATATTCAGCTAGGGGTGGATTCTCACCTTGAAAGGGAGGTTCTACAACAATCTCAAAGCCCAAACTATCAACTACCTCAACTTGCTAGAACTCAACAAGCTCAAAAACTTGGCTATTGATGACATTCTTTAGGGGCTCCTCTTGAAAATATTTACCCCATGAGTTTAATTTATTTTATTATTCCTCTTGATCTAATTTATCACTATTTACCTAAATATTTTGGAGGTACTTATCCATAGGATAACTAACAATTCGACATCCAGAGCAAACTATTAGTCTATTTTCATATGCAATGGGTTGGACCCAAGTACCTAAGTATAAGGTAAGCTTGATTGAAGAAGGGAGATCCACTTCCAGATCTACCATAACACACAACCTCACAAACACCATTTTGGATTTTGTTCTTATTATCGAATCAATTTGAATAAGATCTCCCACTACCTTAGCCACTCTTAAGATATTGTCATGCCATAGATATAAAGGAAGACTAAGGAAATGAATCCAAAGAGATGCCAATTTTACCTTCTGAGTATGTGGGTTTAAGTCAAGCTCTAATTTTTAAAATAACAAGCCCCTCTTACCATAGAATGAGGGACCACCACATAGGATGTGGTTTGAATCTCACACATAGTTCAATTTTATAAAAAAATAAGGATTTTGGAGTCCCAACTATTTTCATTGCACCTAAAAGTTTTCATTTTGCTATGACCCATATTCTAATTGAATCAAGATCTAGCCTCACCCCTTAAAATTTTCCCATGAGATTACATTTGCCTTATTCTTTGGTGATTTGAATAAAATCTCTTGGAATGTAAATTTCATTTCCAATAGGGGAGAGGTCACAAAGAATTTTAGGACTAAAAATACCAAAAAAATTAACCGCCACAACAATATAATATTTATTGGGGTTAATAGACTTAAGATTAATATAACGACCTTAGAAACTGGCCCCACTTTCAAAATTACCTTTAGATGATCGAAGACCCCCAAAAATACCTAGGTGACTAGTCCTATATCCAACACTAGGATTGAAGGGCTTTTTGAATGAAGCCCTTAAAGGGATCCCATTCTCAGAACCTTCTAGAAGGGAAACCACACCTTCCAAAGGAAATCCTCTCCCTATAACAAAAATACATGATCCACCATAGGGTTGTCGTCAAACCTGCAACCCCAAACTCCATCTCCATTACCCTACCTACCATTCTTGCTCAAAGAAAAGTTAAAAAAAACTCAAGTCCATTAATATTTGAAATTCTTGATGTCTATCATCGAGCAGATATGTAGATCTAGAAGCCATAGGATGCAGTGGGAGAAAATTTCCATATTTTTAATATATTAAAATCATACAATTTATAAAAAATGAAAATTCACTCTTTGCTCTTCAACACCTACTTCACATTAATAGGCATAATAATTTTTATTATATAGATTGAAAATTTTCATTATTAAAAATTAGGGTCAAATAATTAATTAAATATAAGTTTAATTAGTTATGTTTTAGTTAGTATTTTACGTATTAAAGTGTAATTGTAACAAATACAAATTTTGAAATATAGATATAGACTCGAGATATTTGAATGACTCTTGATCACTGTTCATTGTGGCGAACAACTGCACACAAATATTACAACCGAGAATAATGGTCGATGATGACGAAATCATGGATAGCAGATTTTGCTGAAGGTCAAGGAATTGAAGACATAGATTATGGATTTATAATTCTTCTTATAGCATAATGATTTGAGGGGGAAAGTGACTGCATTAGGGTTTACACTAAAAATTTAGGATTTCATGCAATTTTATCTTCTGGATATTGGGATGAAGGGTTTCAATAGAGATGCATGCATTAAGTTAAAAATAAATTTTAGAGAAGCAATATGTGGAGGACCACATCAAACAAGAGGGGAACACATTCAACAATTTCCAAGAAAACCATTGAGGATGCCAAATGTTGATCCAAGGAAAATAGATATGGGTTGCATGAAAGTAACTAATGGATCCCCAGTGGTGAAATTGGAAATAATGGATGTTCAGAAAGGAATAGATGCGATTGAGAGAAAAAACCTAATTTGTCGATTCATGGGATTCCAATTGACTATTGCTACCTTCAAGCAATGGGCTACCAATAACTGGAGCACTAAAGCTAAGTTCCAAATTTTTACATACCCTAATGGCTACATTATTTATTTTTTGAAAATGATGAAGATAGGGAGAATATTTTTCAAGGGATGCCATGGTTTTTGGTAGGGTAGGTCTCTTCATGAAGCCCTGACATACCAAGTTCAAATATGATGAAGAGATGCCATCAACTGCCCCTATTTGGGTTCATTTATTTGGTCTTCTAATAGTATACTGGCATCCAAAGATATTCGAAACAATTGGAATTTATTTAGGAATTTACATGATGACTTATGATTGTACCCAACACATAGAGTATATGATTTATTCAAGGATTTGTGTTTTGATTGATTTTGATAAACCACTTCCATAGAATATTACTTTACAATATAGGGAAGAAATATGGTACCAAGGAGTAGATTATTAAAATATTCTATCTAGATGCATAATGAAGAACATGAGCTTATACTGAGATGGGGGGTGAACAGTATAAGATAAAACCTTTTTACATTTCAATACATATGATAACATCAACAATATTAAAGCAATAAGAATTTCATTAATCATCAGACATGAGGGACATGATTTAATGTGCTTTACTCAATGTAGGCTATTACATGAAGAATATATTCCTTATAAATTTTCTAAATAAATTCTTTTGGAAATCAATTCCCTATTACAATGCTGATGGACCCTTGTCTAAAGGAGAAACCAATCCCCTTTCTTTGGTTTATGGAACTCTATCCATAGGAGAAATATTTCTCCTTAGCTCTGGCTGGTGATCTTCTAGAATATTTTTATCTTCTAGAATACTTTTACCCCTACTGTTAAAAAGACATTTGATTTTGTTAGAAGATCGTCTTTTTAATAATTTTGATATACAAATTTTTAATTTATAAAAATTAAAAAAATATTTTTAAAAATAAAAATAAATTAAAAAATTATTATTATATATTAATTTATTTATAACATATATTTTAAAACAATTGATTTCTATACTTTATGTTAACAGAATAATTATGTTAATTATATATTTATTTTACTTTTATATGTAAAAATTATAATTATAATATTTATTTACTTATATATTTTTAGTTTTTTTTAAGACAAGTTTACTCACGAATCGTTTGAATGCAATCTCCATGCAAAAACATATATCAAAACATGAAAAAAATGTTTTTTATTGTTATCTTATTTTAATCCTTATGCTTAAACATGACACCTAACCACAATCGAATAATAAAATCATACACTCTACGATGATTTTGTTTGTTTATATATACAAATGTAATAAACCTTTTCAAAAACAATTTTAGGACAATTGTAAACAATTTGTTCAAGGAAAAGATGGGTTAAGGTATTTAATAAGAACACACCTTTTATATCTATAATAATATTATAGGCATAATATATGGAATAAACTACACATTAAATAATTAACAAGATAGAAATATAAACCAACAGAAACAAGAGTCATCCATACTATTATTCTAAACTACGAGACCAAACTAAATCAGGGCACTGACTCAAAACTATTACACCACATTTATGTAGAGAGACTACTGTATGCTTTTCTTCCAACCTACTAGAAAACTATTATCTGCATTTAAAATTAGAGAATACGTAGATTTAATTTGCTCTCAACATTTACAGGAAGGACAAGAGCAGAGACAACAACATTTATTATTTATGACATTGCTATCAATACAACAAGCACAATATTCTCCTTGGCCTAACCGCTTAAACTTCAAATCATTGTTTCCTTGATCTTCAGATTCTAAGTTTAAAACTCCCTTAGCTCCTTCGTTGTGTTTCATTGCATTACTGTAGACAAATAATAAGAGTAACCCCATGCAGACCACAAATGTTAATGGAGAAAACTTCGATATTGATGTCGTCATTGCTATAAAAATGGTGCTTGTGAGAGTGCACGAGAGCTTCCAAACAAGTATTACAAATAATGTTATTTGTATCCAAACATTTTCCTTCAGTTCAAAATTTCTCTTTGGGTTTCAAAATGGAATGCATGTAAGAGTTCACAATAGAAAGCGCAAATTCTGGAACCGTAGAGATCGCTAAATGTTTACACGTTGTAGTGACTTTAGTGCAAATTGAGAATCTTGCCAATATTGGAAGACAATATCACCCAATATTATTGTGAGGATAAGATCTAAAACTCCTCAAATCAAGTTTGCAAAGACAAGCCTATGCAAAAAGAAGCCGAATATATTGCAAAGAGAAGCCTCTGAAAATAATGGTGCTATGTATTGCAAACATAGGCCCAAAATGTCATTAGGAATGACTGAGGAAAGTGGATAACTTCTAACGAGGAGGACACTCAAAAAAATAAATGATTAGCTTTCTCTAAGGCAGCTTCACACAAATAACACCTATTCAAAATGGGTAAACCTCTTTATCATTACTATTGGTTAGTTACCTGTTAGGTTGATATATTGACTACTTACCTTTTTTTTTTTGGCTAATACATTAATCTATGAAAATATTAATCAATGATGTTGTGAAATAATAATGAATGAGTTTTTAAAATTTATAATAGTATAAATCCTATTTTATAACTCTTATAAAATTTTCTATTCTCTTAAAAATATATATTATTTAGGTTTTATAACAAAATTTTAATTAATGTTAAAGGGTTTTTGGTTCAATGGCTGGAAAAATAGTTGATATAGCTCACACCAAAGTTTAAATTTGGATAACACCAAATAGCTCAACACTACTAAATCTATGTAAAAAAGAAGACAACCCTTTAAAAAACCTACCCTTAAATAAATAAAAATAAAAATAATTTATTTAAATAATTTATATATATTGCTTTTATCTTTGGATATAAACTATATATTTTTAATATTAAATAATTATAGTCAAAATAAAGTTTTTGATACTTTTCAGTGAATTTTAATTATAAATAATATATGATTTTTGTTGCATCTTGTCCATTTTTTTTATTTAGTAAAAGAAGGGTTTTAAAGGGGTCCCTAAACCTTTTACAAAGGGGTTTTGGGAGGGACCCTCAACCTTTAAAAACACACAAAGATATTTAATAATCACAAAATAAGAACACAAAAGGGACTACAATGTAAGGGAAAATTGATTCAACATTCCACAAAGATCCCATAGATCCAAAACAAACAATATTCTTGCCTAAATTTCAACAAACAAAATCATACCTGAAAAGGATCTTCCCACCCAAGCCACCATGAGAGAATCAAATTTGGAAAAATGGGATAGCCAACCAAGTTATCCAATGGTAAGTTAAAAATTAAACCCTCTAGCTAGCCAACAAATAAATCTCACAAAACTCCAAAAGTGCAAAGGCCTGAATCTAGGATTCCTATAGTGCTAGCCAACCAACAGTTCAGATCTTCTAGACAAAATGCAATGAATAGTAATAGAACCAACACGTACAAATAACATTGTCTTGAACATCAAAAACCTTGCAACATCAGGGGATCTAGAAGAGATGTTCTTGTTCAAGATAAGAAGCAAAGATTTCAAACCAATGGTACTCAACATAAATCCAAACAATATAATAACCCAACCAAAGAGAATCGTAGGGTTTAATAAGGCTCCCTAAACCAAAATGTAGGGTTTTTAAAGGCTCTCAAAACCTTCATAGTAGTGTTTTGATATACTCCCAAAACCATGATAGGGTTTTTAAGGGCTCCCTAAACCTTAGAACTAGGTTTTGAAAGGCTCCCCAAATATTGTATAAATGGATTAGGCATTTGATAGAGTACCATAGGGCTTTTGGAAGGCTCCACCAACCTAAATAAGGTTTTAAAATATTCTTAGAACCTTAAACAAAAGAATTAAGCCTTAAGAAGAGGAACATAAGGTTTTGGAAGACTCTCCAAATCTAAAACAGGCTAGGATTTAGGAGATCCTAAAGAAACTAGAAGGTCCAATCCATAGGCCAGAAGAGAAGTAGACTAGGAACAACAAGATTCATGAGATAAATACTGCTTAGAATTGAAGTTAAAGAAATACCTTGTTAATAAGCTACAACCTGACTAGCCACCACAAAGGCTAAGATTTGCAAGGAAAACCTTCAAAGGCTGCACAAAAATACACCACCATTTGAATAAAAGTGAAACTAGGTAAAAGCTAGAAAGTACCCTAGCAAAGAAAGCTTCCAGTAAAATTAGAACATGAAATAGAGAAGCATGAGGACCAACCCCACCCACCATGGCTACTCCTCACACCATCCAACTAGAACTAGATCCTAGTTGAAGTAGCATAAACTAAACTAGATCCGACAAGATAATCCATAAGAAGGGTAGATATAGGTTCTAAAAAATAAACCCCTCACTTCCTAGAAGGAGGTTAGAAATAAACCTCTAGAGCTGCTCTTAGGTGACCAATACTGCCATCCTATTTTCATATACCACTATCTAGAGGGAATCCATGAGAGATTTTTTATGTCCTCTTCACATCGTAGAGGTTTGAATAGTAGACCTCCCATTGAATGAGGCCAAGCTCACCTTCTCCACTTTCACTACAAAGGCATCCAATTTTTTATTATATGTACTTTATGAAATAATATTTAAAAGTATAATGAAAATAAATAAATAAAAATAGATTTTTTCAACTTTTCTTCAAAAAACTATCTTTTGTTTAAAAGTAAACAATTATTATTTTTGGTTACATAAGAGATTTAGTCACAACCATTTTAGTTTTAGTAACTGACAAACACATGGTTAAAACCATAGGGGCTACTCCCACTAAATTTATTTCACCTTCTTATTGTTGATTCGATGTGAAGGAGACCACCGATCATTTGGGATTCATACTGTCATCATCAATTTGGCTCACACTCAGAGAATTAAGAACATACTACTACCTTTGCTAATTGGCTGACCCTAAGGTTTGAACCTAGGTACCATCTTGGTAAGTGCCTTTCTACACAAGCACTTACCAATCCACCTAACCATCGAGACGAAAAGTAAACAATTATAACAATTACAACTTTTAATACACCAAATTTTTCAATATTTTATTTTGTGGATACTTTTTAAATAAATAATTTACCAACATTATTATTTTTTAACTTATAATAAATAAAATAAAATTGTCATTTTCTTATCATTCGATAGAAAGTGAAGTAAGATAATATTAACAAAAATAAATTAAAAAAATTATAAATAATTTACAATTACATATATCCTTTTATTTTATATGTAAAAGATAATTTTACTTAACGTAATATATAAACATGTTATTAACCTATTAGTTTTGTCAATATAAGTTTTTCATTATAATTTCCTATTAGTTTTGTCAATATAAATATTCTTGTTAAAAATTCAAATGAAAAAAAAAAACAAAATCAACAATTAACCTCTAAAAATAATTTGATAACACTATAAGAAATTTCATAATCTTTATATAAAACTAAGCAATGTTCTTTTACATAATAATTTACTCTTATAGGTAACCTAAAAATTTATATATAAAAAAGGGGACAACAATTGTAATAAGATAGTTATATCTCACTATAAATCAAATTATCAAAGTTAAATAGAACATATTATTATATTTTCCCTTGTATCATTCATATTTATAATTTATTAAATATTTGCACATATCATTATCATTTAAACCATATTAAATATTTTTACTTTATTGAAATATGTTTCTATTTGTGTATGAGATGTGATCTTATTTATTTAGTTTTTACAGTTAATGAGGTTTTTGACAAATTATTATATATACAATTTTCATTTTTTTATTAGATATAGAAATTGTTTTGAAAAGGCCCCTGAACATTATACATTAGGAGAAGTCCTACAAGACATGGCCAAAAACTAACTTCATAAAGACAAGAACAACTACAAAACACAAACGCTAGACAACCAAAACCATCTTTAAAAAGGAACATGAGAGACAAAACAATACAACCAAGGATTGGCTGAAATGTAAACCTTGACATAATCTAGTAGCACCATCAAATGGGTACTATAGAAGTCAAATTATATGACCTCACACCCCATGGGATCCATAACCCTATCAAGTTAAACCATGGTACCAAAAGAGCATAGCCTTTATATCCTCTACACAAGAAATACCAACATTAAGTGTACACAAGAGAGCAAACTAGTAATCTTACAAGCTCTTCCCACCGAAACTAAGAGCCTTGGATTTTGGAAACTTTGGCAAACTACATTAGCATGATCTAAAACCAATGATGGATCCCAAGGGACCAAAATGAACATTTGCTTGATTCAAAAAAAAAAAAATCTTATTGAAACCAAAAACCCTATTTTTAAAATCTTTATAGGCTCTAATTGAAATACAAGACATGATCAGACTACACCAAAGAATCCATAAAGAAGGCCCCAAAATAGTCTTTCACCCATTAACAAAAATTGGGATTGGATATCTTTCCCATGGTAAAGGGCTGGGAAGGTTGATAATTTCCAATATCCAACTTCAACAAAGACTAAGAGCCATTGGTGATCTCTACCTCTATCACCTTATTCCCTAGAGCTTTAAATTGTTGTCTCCCAACATTATTCTCTACTTAACATCTACAAAACCATTTTTAAAACTTCTTGATTTAGAGCCAAGGAATCCCTTTATGACTTCTAGTTTTAGGTCTTGTGAACCCTTTCTTCAACTTCACCATCATCTTCAAAATAGTGGATGTAGGGATATTTATCGATTCTGATGAAACATCTAGCCTAGGGAGATTGAGGTAATCAAAGGAGTTATACAAAATCAATGAGAGAAATGGAGCAGGAATACTAACCTTCTTAAAGAGTTTTTGAATATTAGATTAAAAATTATATGGAAGCACATCTCAATCTTCAACTAAGGGAGGCATCTTACCTTGAAGGAGAGGCACATCATGATATTCAATGGGGGGTGGATTCTCACCTTGAAAGGGGGGTTTTGCAACAATATCAAAGCCCAAAAAATCAACTACCTCAACTTGATAGAACTCAACAAGCTCAAAAACATGGATATTGATGACATTCTTTAGGGGCTCCTCTTGAAAATATTTACCCCATCAGTTTAAATTTTTTTATTATTCCTCTTGATCTAATTTATCACTATTTACCTAAATATTTTGGAGGTACTTATCCGTAAGATAACTAACAATTTGATATCCAGAGCAAACTATCAGTCTATTTTCATATGCAATGGGTTGGACCCAAGTACCTAAGTATAAGGTAAGCTTGATTTAAGAAGGGAGATCCACTTCCAGATCTACCATAACACACAACCTCACAAACACCATTTTGGATTTTGTTCTTATTATCGAATCAATTCAAGTAAGATCTCCCACTACCTTAGCCACTCCTCTTAAGATATTGTCATGCCATAGATAGAAAGGAAGACTAAGGAGAGGAATCCAAAGAGACACCAAGTTTACCTTCTGACTATGTGGGTTGAATTCAAGCTCTAATTTTTAAAAGAACAAGCCCCTCTTACCATAGAATGAGGGACCACCACATAGGATGCGGTTTGAATCTCACACAGTTTAATTTTATAAAAAAAAAGGATTTTGGAGTCCCAACTATTTTCATTGCACCTAAAAGTTTTCATTTTTCTATGACCCATCTTCTAATTGAATCCAAATCTAGCCTCACACCTTGAAATTTTCCCATGAGATTACATTTGCCTTATTCTTTGGTTATTTGAATAAAATCTCTTGGAATGTAAATTTCATTACCAATAGGGGAGAGGTCACAAAGAATTTTAGGACTAACAATACCAACACATTTAATTGCCACAACAATATAATATTTATTGGAGTTAGTAGACTTAAGATTAATATAACGACCTTAGAAATTGGCCTCACTTTCAAAATTACCTTTAGATGATCGAAGACCCCCCAAAATACCTAGGTGACTATTCCTCTATCCAAAACTAGGATTGAAGGGCTTTTTGAATGAATCCCTTAAAGGGATCCCATTCTCAACACCTTCTAGAAGGGAAACCACACCTTCTAAAGGGAATCCTCTCCATCTAACAAAAATACATGATCCGCCATAGGGTTGTCATCAAACTTGCAACCCCAAACTCCATCTCCATTACCCTACCTACCATTCTTGCTCAAAGAAAAGTTAAAAAAAACTCAAGTCCATTAATATTTGAAATTATTGATGTCTATCATCGAGCAGAGATGTAGATCTAGAAGCCATAGGATGTAGTGAGATAAAATTTCCATATTTTTAATATATTAAAATCATACAATTTATAAAAAAATGAAAATTCACTCTTTGCTCTTCAACACCTACTTCACATTAATGGGCATAATAATTTTTTTCATATAGATTGAAATTTTTTATTATTAAATATTAGGGTCAAATAATTAATTAAATATAAGTTTAATTAGTTATGTTTTAGTTAGTATTTTACATATTAAAGTGTAATTGTAACAAATAAAAATTTTGAATTATAGATATAGACTCGAGATATTTGAACGACTCTTGATCACTGTTCATTGTGGCAAACAACTACACACAAATATTACAACCGAGAATAATGCTCGATGATGACAAAATCATGGATACCAGATATTGCTGAAGGTCAAGGAATTAAAGACGTAGATTATGGATTTATAATTCTTCTTATAGCATAATGATTTAAGGGGGAAAGTGGTTGCATTAGGGTTTACAGTAAAACTTTAGGATTTCATGCAATTTTATCTTTTGGATATTGGGATGAAGGGTTTCAATAGAGATGCATGCATTAAGTTAAAAATAAATTTTAGAGAAGTAATCTATGGAGGACCACCTCAAACAGGAGGGGAACACAATCAACAATTTCCAAGAAAACCATTGAGGATGCCAAGTGTTGATCCAAGGAAAATAAATATGGGTTGCATGAAAGCAACTAATGAATCCCCAATGGTGAAATTGGAAATAATGGATGTTCAAAATGGAATAGATGCGGTAGAGAGAAAAAACCTAATTTGTCGATTCATGGGATTCAAACTGACTATTGCTACTAACTGGAGCACTAAAGGTAAGTTCCAAATTTTTACATACCCTAATGGTCTCTTCATGAAGCCCTGACATACCAAGTTCAAAGATGATGAAGAGATGCCATCAACTGCCCCTGTTTGGGTTCATTTATTTGGTCTTCTAATAGAATACTGGCATCCAAAGATATTCAAAACAATTGGAATTTCTTTAGGAATTTACATGATGACTTATGATTGTACCCAACACATAGAGTATATGATTCAACATTTGGATATAAATAATGTATTCAACATTCCATAAAGATCTCATAGATCCAAAATAAACAATATTCTTGACTAAATTTCAACAAACAAAATCAGAACTAGAAAGGATCTTCCCACCCAAGCCACCATGAGAGAATAAAATTTGGAAAAATGGGATAGCCAACCAAGTTATTCAATGGTAAGTTAAAAATTAAACCCTCTAGCTAGCCAACAAATAAATATCACAAAAATCCAAAAGTGCAAAGGCCTGAATCTAGGATTCCTATAGTGCTAGCCAACCAACAGTTGAGATCTGCTAGACAAGAAGTAATGAATAGGAATAAAACTAGCACGTACAAATAACATTGTCTTGACCATCCAAAACCTTACAACATTAGGGGATCTAGAATAGATGTTCTTGTTCAAGATAAGAAGCAAAGATTTCAAACCAATGGTACTAAACATAAATCCAAACAATATAAGAACCCAACCAAAGAGAATGATAGGGTTTAATAATGCTCCATAAACAAAAATGTAGGGTTTTTAAAGGCTCTCAAAACCTTCATAGTAGTGTTTTGATAGACTCCCAGAACCATGATAGGGCTTTGGGAGGCTCCCTAAACCTTAGAACTAGGTTTTGAAAGGCTCCAAAAATATTGTATAAATGGATTAGGAATTCGATAGGGTACCATAGGGCTTTTGGAAGGCTCCACCAACCTAAATAGGGTTTTAAAAGATTCTTAGAACCTTAAACAAAAGAATTAAGCCTTAAGAAGAGGAACATAAGGTTTTGGAAGACTCTCCAAACCTAAAACATGCTAGGATTTAGGAGATCCTAAAGAAACTAGAAGGTCCACTCCATAGGCCAGAAGAGAAGTAGACTAGGAACAACAAGATTCATGAGATAAATCCTACTTAGAATTGAAGTTAAAGAAATACATTGTTAATAAGCTACAACCTAACTAGCCACCACAAAGGGTAAGATTTGTAAGGAAAACCTACAAAGGATGCATAAAAACACACCACCAATTGAAAAAAAGTGAAACTAGGTAAAAGCCAGCAAGTACCCTAGAAAAGAAAGCTTCCAGTGAAAGTAGAACATGAAATAGAGAAGCATGAGGACCAACCCCACCCACCACGGCTGCTCCTCACACCGTCCAACTAGAACTAGATCCTAGTTGAAGTAGCATAAACTAAACTAGATCCGACAAGATAATTCATAAGAAGGGTAGATATAGGTTCTAAAAAATAACCCCCTCACTTCATAGAAGGAGGTTAGAAATAAACCTCTAGAGCTGCTCTTAGGTGACCAACAATGCCATCCTATTTTGGTATACCACTATTTAGATGGAATCCATGAGAAATTTTTTATGTCCTCTTCACATCGTAGAGGTTTGAATAGTAGACATCCCATTCAATGAGACCAAGCTCACCTTCTCCACTTTCACTACAAAGGCATCCGATTTTTTATTATATGTACTTTATGAAATAATATTTAAAAGTATAATGAAAATAAATAAATAAAAATAGATTTTTTCAACTTTTCTTAAAAACACTATCTTTTGTTTAAAAGTAAACAATTATTATTTTTGGTTACATAAGAGATTTAGTCACAACCATTTTAGTTTTAATAACTGGCAAGCACATGGTTAAAACCATAGGGGCTACTCCCACCAAAATTATTTCACCTTATTATTGTTGATTCGATGTGAAAGAGACCACCAATCATTTGGATTTCGTACTGTCATCATCAATTTGGCTCACACTCAGATAATTAAGAACATATTGCTACCTTTGCTAATAAGCTGCCCGTAAGGTTTGAACCTAGGTACCTTCTTGGTAAGTTCCTTTCTAGACAAGAACTTACCAATCCACCTAACCATCGGGACGAAAAGTAAACAATTATAACGTTTACAACTTTTAGTACACCAACTTTTGCAATATTTTATTTTGTGGATACTTTTTAAATAAATAATTTTCCAACATTATTATTTTTTTACTTATAATAAATAAAATAAAATTGTCATTTTCTTATCATTCGATAGAAAGTGAAGTAAGATAATATTAACAAATATAAATTAAAAAAATTATAAATAATTTATAATTACATATATCTTTTTATTTTATATGTAAAAGATAATTTTACTTAACTTAATATATAAACATGCTATTATTATTAACACTCATATGAACCATGCCAAGATTATTGACTTGACTATCTTCAACAATGATAATTATAATTGTTGCTATATAAAGTTATGTATAATGTTACTTAAAAAATTATAATACATCCAATAAGAATGTAAGTTTTTCATTATAATTTCCTATTATTTTTGTCAATATAAATATTCTTGTTAAAAATTCAAATGAAAAAAAAAAACAAAATCAACAATTAACCTCTAAAAATAATTTGATAACACTATAAGAAATTTCATAATATTTATATAAAAATAAGCAATGTTCTTTTACATAATAATTTACTCTTATAGGTAACCTAAAAATTTATATATAAAAAAAGGGAGAACAATTGTAATAAGATAGTTATATCTCACTATAAATCAAATTATCAAAGTTAAATAGAGCATATTATTATATTTTCCCTTGTATCATTCATATTTATAATTTATTAAATATTTGCACATATCATTATCATTTAAACCATATTAAATATTTTTACTTTATTGAAATATGTTTCTATTTGTGTATGAGATGTGATCTTATTTATTTAGTTTTTATAGTTAATGGGGTTTTTGACAAATTATTATATATACAGTTTTCATTTTTTTATTAGATATAGAAATGGTTTTGAAAAGGCCCCCGAACATTATACATTAGGAGAAGTCCTACAAGACATGGCCAAAAACTAACTTCATAAAGACAACAACAACCACAAAACACAAATGCTAGACACCCAACACCATCTTTAAAAAGGAACATGAGAGACAAAACAATACAACCAAGGATTGGCTGAAACGCAAACCTTGACATAAGCTAGGAGCACCATCAAATGGGTACTATAGAAGTCACATTATATGACCTCAAACCCCATGGGATCCATCACCCCTATCAAAATTTAAACCATGGTACCAAAAGAGCATAGCCTTTATATCCTCTACACAAGAAAGACCAACATTAAGTGTACACAACAGAGAAAACTAGTAATCTTACAAGCTCTTCCCACCCAAACTAAGAGCCTTGGATTTTGGAAACTTTGGAAAAATACATCAGCATGATCTAAAACCAATTATGGATCCCAAGGGACCAAAATGAACATTTGCTTGATTCAAAATAAAAAAAATCTTATTGAAACCAAAAACCCTATTTTTAAAATATTTATGGGATCCAATTGAAATACAAGACATGATCAAACTACACCAAAGAATCTATAAAGAAGGCCCCAAAATAGTATTTCACCCATTAACAAAAATTGGGATTGGATCTCTTTCCCATGGTAAAGGATTGTGAAGGTTGATAATTTCCAATATCCAACTTCAACAAAGACTAAGAGCCATTGGTGATCTCTACCTCTGTCACCTTATTCCCTAGAGCTTTAAATTATTGTATCCCAACATTATTCTCTACTTAACATCTACAAAACCATTTTTAAAACTTCTTCATTTAGAGCCAAGGAATCCCTTTATGACTTCTAGTTTTAGGTCTTGGGAACCCTTTCTTCAACTTCACCATCATCTTCAAAATAGTGGATGCAGGGATATTTATCGATTCTGATGAAACATCTAGCCTAGGGAGATTGAGGTAATCAAAGGACTTCTACAAAATCAATGAGACAAATAGAGGAAGGGTACTAACCTTCTTAAAGAGTTTTTGAATATTAGATTCAAAATTAGATGGAAGCACATCCCAATATTCAACTAAGGGAGGCGTCTTATCTTGAAGGAGAGGCACATCATGATATTCAACCAGGGGTGGATTATCACCTTGAAAGGGGGGTTCTGTAACAATCTCAAAGCCCAAACTATCAATTACCTCAACTTGCTAGAAATTAACAAGCTCAAAAACATGGCTATTGACGACATTCTTTAGGGGCTCCTCTTGAACAGATTTACCCCTTGAGTTTAATTTCTTTTATTATTCCTCTTCATTTAATTTATCACTATTTACCTAAATATTTTAGAGGTATGTATCCATAGGATAACTAACAATTCGACATCCAGAGCAAACTATCAGCCTATTTTCATATGCAATGGGTTGGACCCAAGTACCCAAGTATAAGGTAAGCTTGATTGAAGAAGGGAGATCCACTTCAAGATCTACCATAACACACAACCTCACAAACACCATTTTGGATTTTGTTCTTATTATCGAATCAATTTGAGTAAGATCTCCCACTACCTTAGCCACTCCTCTTAAGATATTGTCATGCCATAGATAGAAAGGAAGACTAAGGAGATGAATCCAAAGAGACACCAAGTTTACCTTCTGAGTATGTGGGTTGAAGTCAAGCTCTAATTTTTAAAATAACAAGCCCATCTTACCATAGAATGAGGGACCACCACATAGGATGCGGTTTGAATCTCACACATAGTTTAATTTTATAAAAAAGAAGGATTTTGGAGTCCCAACTATTTTCATTGCACCTAAAATTTTTCATTTTGCTATGACTCATCTTCTAATTGAATCCAGATCTAGCCTCACCCAATGAAATTTTCCCATGAGATTACATTTGCCTTATGTCTTTGGTAATTTGAATAAAATCTCTTGGAATGTAAATTTTGTTACCAATAGGGGAGAGGTCACAAAGAATTTTAGGACTAACAATACCAACACATTTAAATTCCACAACAATATAATATTTATTGGTGTTAATATACTTAATATTAATATAAAAACCTTATAAAATGGCCCCACTTTCAAAATTACCTTTAGATGATCGAAGACCCCACAAAATACCTAGGTGACTAGCCCTATATCCAACACTAGTATTGAAGGGCTTTTTGAATGAAGCCCTTAAACGGATCCCATTCTCAGAACCTTCTAGCAGGGAAACCACACCTTCCAAATGGAATCCTCTCCCTCTAAAAAAATACATGATCCACCATAGAGTTGTCGTCAAACCTGCAACCCCAAACTCCATCTCCATTACCCTACCTACCATTCTTGCTCAAAGAAAAGTTAAAAAAAACTCAAGTCCATTAATATTTGAAATTCTTGATGTCTATCATCGAGTAGAGATGTAGAGATGTAGTGGAAGAAAATTTCCATATTTTTAATATATTAAAATCATACAATTTATAAAAAAAATGAAAATTCACTCTTTGCTCTTCAACACCTACTTCACATTAATAGGCATTATAATTTTTTTCATATAGATTGAAATTTTTCATTATTAAAAATTAGGATCAAATAATTAATTAAATATAATTTTAATTAGTTATGTTTTAGTTAGTATTTTACATATTAAAGTGTAATTGTAACAAATAAAAATTTTGAATTATAGATATAGACTCAAGATATTTGAACGACTCTTGATCATTGTTCATTGTGGCAAACAACTACACAAAAATTTTACATTCGAGAATAATGCTCGATGATGACGAAATCATGGATAACAGATTTTACTGAAGGTCAAGGAATTGAAGACATAGATTATGGATTTATAATTCTTCTTATAGCATAATGACTTGAGGGGGAAAGTGGCTACATTAGGGTTTATAGTAAAAATTTAGGATTTCATGCAATTTTATCTTTTGGATATTGGGATGAAGGGTTTCAATAGAGATGCATGCATTAAGTTAAAAATAAATTTTGGAGAAGCAATCTGTGGAGGACCACCTCAAATAGGAGGGGAACACAATCAAAAATTTCCAAGGAAACCATTGAGGATGCCAAATGTTGATCCAAGGAAAATAGATATGGGTTGCATGAAAGCAACTAATGGATCCCTAGTGGTGAAATTGGAAATAATGGATGTTCAAAAAGGAATAGATGCGACTGAGAGAAAAAACCTAATTTGTCGATTCATGGGATTCCAACTGACTATTGCTACCTTCAAGAAATGGACTACCAATAACTAGAGCACTAAAGGTAAGTTCCAAATTTTTACATACCCTAATGGCTACATTATTTCTTTTTTAAAAATGATGAATATGGGGAGAATATTTTTCAAGGGAGGCCATTATTTTTGGTAGGGTAGGTCTCTTCATGAAGCACTGACATACCAAGTTCAAAGATGATGAAGATATGCCATCAACTGCCCCTGTTTGGGTTCGTTTATTTGGTCTTCAGATAGAATACTGGCATCCAAAGATATTCAAAACAATTGAAATTTCTTTAGAAATTTACATGATGACTTATGATTGTACCCAACACATAGAGTATATGATTTATTCAAGGATTTGTGTTTTGATTGATTTTGATAAACCACTTCCATAGAATATTACTTTACAATATAGGGAAGAAATATGGTACCAAGTAGTAGATTATTAAAATATTCTATTTAGATGCATAATCAAGAACATGATCTTATACTGAGACGGGAGGTGAACAGTATAAGATAACAAAATTTTACGTTTCAATACATATGATAACATCAACAATATTAAAGCAGTAAGCATTTCATTAATCATCACACATGAGAGACATGATTTAACGTGCTTCACTCAATGTAGGCTACTGCATGAAAAATATATTCCTTATAAATTTTCTCAATAAATTCATTTGGAAATCAATTCCCTATTACAATGCTTATGGACCCTTGTCTAAAGGAGAAACCAATCCCCTTACTTTGGTTTATGGAACTCTATCCATAGGAGAAATATTTCTCCTTAGCTCTGGTTGGTGATCTTCTAGAATACTTTTACCCCTACTATTAAAAATACATTTGATTTTGTTAGAAGATCGTTTTTTTAATAATTTTGATATACAAATTTTTAATTTATAAAAATTAAAAAAATATTTTTAAAAATAAAAATAAATTAAAAATTTATTATTATATATTAATTTACATATAACATATATTTTAAAACAATTGATTTCTATATTTTATGTTAACAACATAATTATATTAATTATATATCTATTTTACTTTTATATGTAAAAATTATAATTATAATATTTATTTATTTATATATATTTAGTTTTTTTTAGACAAGTTTATTCACGGATGGTTTGAATGCAATCTCCATGCAAAAACATCTATCAAAACATGAAAAAAGTGTTCTTTATTGTTAAATTATTTTAATCCTTATGCTTAAACATGATACCTAACCACAATCGAATAATAAAATCGTACACTCTACGATGGTTTTGTTTGTTTATATATACAAATGTAATAAACCTTTTCAAAAAAAAATTTAGGACAATTGTAAACAATTTGTTCAAGGAAAAGACAGGTTAAAGCATTGAATAAGAACACACCTTTTATATCTATAATAATATTATAGGCATAATCTATGGAATAAACTACACATTAAATAATTAACAAGATAGAAATATAAACCAACAGAAACAAGAGTAATCCATACTATTATTCTAAACTACGAGACCAAACTACATGAGTGCACTGAACCAAAACTATTACACCGCATTTATGTAGAGACTACCGTACGCTTTTCTTCCAACTTACTAGAAAACTATTATCTGCATTTAAAATTAGAGAATATGTAGATTTACTTTGCTCTCAACATTTACAGGAAGGACAGGAGCAGAGACAACAACATTTATTATATGTGACGTTGCTATCAATACAACAAGCACAATATTCTCCCTGGCCTAACGGCTTAAACTTCAAAGCATTGTTTCCCTGATATTCAGATTTCAAGTTTAAAACTTCCTTAGCTCCTTCGTTGTGTTTCATTGCATTACTATAGACAAATAATAAGAGTAACCCCATGCAGACCACAAATGTTAATGGAGAAAACTTCGATACTGATGTCGTCATTGCTATAAAAATGGTGCTTGTCAGAGTGCACGAGAGCTTCCAAACAAGTATTCCAAATAATGTTATTTGTATCCAAACATTTTCTTCAGTTCAGAATTTCTCTTTGGGTTTCAAAATGGAATGCATGCAAGAGTTCACAATAGAAAGCGCAAATTCCAAAACCATAGAGATCGTTGAATGTTTACACGTTATAGTGACCTTAGTGCAGATTGAGAATCTTGCCAATATTGGAAGACAATATCATCCAATATTATTGTGAGGATAAGATCTAAAACTCCTCAAGTCAAGTTTGCAAAGACAAGCCTATGCAAAAAGAAGCCGAATATATTGCAAAGAGAAGCCTATGCAAAAAGAAGTCGAATATATTGCAAAGAGAAGCCTATGCAAAAAGAAGCCGAATATATTGCAAAGAGAAGCCTCTGAAAATAATGGTGCTATGAATTGCAAACATAGGCCCAAAATGTCATTAGGAATGACTGAGGAAAGTGGATAACTCCTAACGAGGAGGACACTAAAAAAAAATAAATGATTAGCTTTCTCTAAGGCAGCTTCACACAAATAACACCTATTCAAAATGGGTAAACCAGTTTATCATTACTATTGGTTAGTTACCTGTTAGGTTGATATATTGACTAAAAATTATTGTGATTATATATCCTATTTTATAACTCTTATAAAATTTTCTATTCTCTTAAAAATATATATTATTTAGGTTGTATAACGAAATTTTAATTAATGTTAAAGAGTTTTTGGTTCAATGGCTGGAAAAATAGTTGATATAGCTCACACCAAAGTTTGAATTTGGATAACACCAAATAGATCAACAGTACTAAATCTATGTAAAAAATAAGACAACACTTTAAAAACCCTACCCTTAAATAAATAAAAATAAAAATAATTTATTTAAATAATTTATAAATATTGTTTTTATATTTTGATATAAACTATATATTTTTAATATTAAATAATTATAGTCAAAATAAAGTTTTTGATACTTTTCAATGAATTTTAATTATAAATAATATATGAGTTTTGTTGCATCTTGTCCATTTTTTGTCCATATTTTTTATTTAGTAAAAGAAGGGTTTTAAAGGGGTCCCTAAACCTTTTACAAAGGGGTTTTGGGAGGGACCCTCAACATTTAAAAATCTACAAAGATATTCAATAATCACAAAAGAAGAACACAAAAGGGACTAAAATGTAAGGTAAAATTGATTCAACATTCCACAAAGATCCCATAGATCCAAAACAAACAATATTCTTGACTAAATTTCAACAAACAAAATCAGACCTAAAAAGGATCTTCCCACCCAATCCACCATGAGAGAATCAAATTTGGAAAAATGGGATAGCCAACCAAGTTATTCAATGGTAAGTTAAAAATTAAAACCTCTAGCTAGCCAAAAAATAAATCTCACAAAAATCCAAAAGTGTAAAGGACTGAATCTAGGATTCCTATAGTGCTAGCCAATCAACAGTTGAGATCTGCTAGACAGGAAGCAATGAATAGGAATAAAACCAGCACGTACAAATAACATTGTCTTGACCATCCAAAACCTTGCAACATCAAGGGATCTAGAATAGATGTTCTTGTTCAAGATAAGAAGCAAAGATTTCAAACCAATGGCACTAAACATAAATCCAAACAATATAAGAACCGAACCAAAGAGAATGATAGGGTTTAATAAGGCTCCATAAACCAAAATGTAGGGTTTTTAAAGGCTCTCAAAACATTCATAGTAGTGTTTTGATAGACTCCCAGAACAATGATAGGTCTTTGGGAGGCTCCCTAAACCTTAGAACTAGGTTTTGAAAGGCTCCAAAAATATTGTATAAATGGATTAGGCATTCGATAGGGTACCATAGGGCTTTTGGAAGGCTCCACCAAGCTAAATAGGGTTTTAAAAGATTCTTAGAACCTTAAACAAAAGAATTAAGCCTTAAGAAGAGGAACATAAGGTTTTGGAAGACTCTCCAAACCTAAAACATGCTAGGATTTAGGAGATCCTAAAGAAACTAGAAGGTCCACTCCATAGGCCAGAAGATAAGTAGACTAGGAACAACAAGATTCATGAGATAAATCCTACTTAGAATTGAAGTTAAAGAAATACATTTTTAATAAGCCACAACCTAACTAGCCACCACAAATGCTAAGATTTGTAAGGAAAACCTACAAAGGATGCATAAAAACACACCACCAATTGAAAAAGAGTGAAACTAGGTAAAATCCAGCAAGTACCCTAGCAAAGAAAGCTTTCAGTGAAAGTAGAACATGAAATAGAGAAGCATGAGGACCAACCCCACCCACCACGGCTGCTCCTCACACCTTCCAACTAGAACTAGATCCTAGTTAAAGTAGCATAAACTAAAATAGATCCAACAAGATAATTCATAAGAAGGGTAGATATAGGTTCTAAAAAATAACCCCCTCACTTCATAGAAGGAGGTTAGAAATAAACCTCTAGAGCTGCTCTTAGGTGACTAACAATGCCATCTTATTTTGGTATACCACTATTTAGAGGGAATCCATGAGAGATTTTTTATGTCCTCTTCACATCGTAGAGATTTGAATAGTAGACATCCCATTCAATGAGACCAAGCTCACCTTCTCCACTTTCACTACAAAGGCATCCGATTTTTTATTATATGTACTTTATGAAATAATATTTAAAAGTATAATGAAAATAAATAAATAAAAATATATTTTTTCAACTTTTCTTCAAAACACTATCTTTTGTTTAAAAGTAAACAATTATTATTTTTGGTTACATAAGAGATTTATTATATAAGCAATTAACCTCTAAAAATAATTTGACCTCTAAAAATAATTTGATAACACTATAAGAAATTTTATAATATTTATATAAAAATAAGCAATGTTCTTTTACATAATAATCTACTCTTATAGGTAAACTAAAAATTTATATATAAAAAAAGGGAGAACAATTGTTATAAGATAGTTATATCTCACTATAAATCAAATTATCAAAGTTAAATAGAACATATTATTATATTTTCCCTTGTATCATTCGTATTTATAATTTATTAAATATTTGCACATATCATTATCATTTAAACCATATTAAATATTTTTACTTTATTGAAATATGTTTCTATTTGTGTATGAGATGTGATCTTATTTATTTAGTTTTTATAGTTAATGGGGTTTTTGACAAATTATTATATATACAGTTTTCATTTTTTTATTAGATATAGAAATGGTTTTGAAAAGGCCCCGAACATTATACATTAGGAGAAGTCCTAAAATACATGGCCAAAAACTAACTTCATAAAGACAAGAACAACCACAAAACACAAATTCTAGACACCCAACACCATCTTTAAAAAGGAACATGAGAGACAAAACAATACAACCAAGGATTGGCTAAAACGCAAACCTTGACATAAGCTAGGAGCACCATTAAATGGGTACTATAGAAGTCACATTATATGACCTCACACCCCATGGTATCCATTACCCCTATCAAAATTTAAACCATGGTACCAAAAGAGTATAGCCTTTATATCCTCTACACAAGAAAGACCAACATTAAGTGTACACAAGAGAGAAAACTAGTAATCTTACAAGCTCTTCCCACCCAAACTAAGAGCCTTGGATTTTGGAAACTTTGGCAAAATACATCTGTTGAGCAAGGTGTTGCAAGAAGTTTGTCGTTGTTGTCAACACAGGCAGTTAGATCCAATGATGCAGTGGACAGATAGTGTAGGAGTCATTCAGATGGAGAAGATAGAAAAAATTCGAAGAAAAAGTTAAGTGAGAAAACTGTCGCGATATCTTGACATGTTTTTTGTCGCGATTTCACGACAAGTCGGAGGAGAGAGAAGGCACATTCAAAAATGTCACGATTTCATGACAAGTCGGAGGAGAGAGAAGGCACAGTTGAAAATGTCACGATTTCACGACAAGTCGGAGGAGAGAGAAGGCGCATTCGAAAATGTCATGATTTCATGACAAGTCGGAGGAGAGAGAAGGCGCAATTGAAAATGTCACAATTTCGCAACAAGTCGGAGGAGAGAGAAGGTGCAATCGAAAATGTCACGATTTCACGACAAGTCGCAGGAGAGAGAAGGCACAAGGCAAACTATCATGATTTCGTGACATGTCGGAGGCCAAGAAGCTAAGACGAGTAACTATAGCGATTTCGCTACATGTCAAATTTTTGCTGGCCGAAGCTGGGAGAAAGTGTTAAGAGACAAAGATGTAGCGATTTCGCTACGAGTCAAAAGTGCTCAAAACATAGGTGTAGTGATTTTGCTACAAGTTGAAAAAGCACAACTCAAAGGTATAGCGAGTTCTCTACGTGTCAAATTGCACAAAACAAAGGTGTAGCGATTTCGCTACAAGTTGAAAAAGCACAAACAAGAAGGTGTAGCGATTTCGCTACAAGTCCAAAAATGCACAATGTGAAGGTGTAGCAATTTCGCTATCAGTCAAAAGATCAGAACTCAAAGTTGAAGCAAGTCGAAAGCACAAGGCACAAAGGTGTAGCGATTTCGCTACCACATGAAGCAAGAATTGTACGGAGGTCGAAAGCATCACGATTTGGTGACAAAGCTGAGGATGACGTCAGAAAAATTGAAAGTGTCACGATTTCGTGACAGGGTGAAAGAAAAGCCGTTGGAAGCCGAAAGTGTCATGATTTCACGACAAAGCTGAGGATGACATCAGCAAAACTGAAAGTGTCACGATTTCACGACAGGGTGAAAGAAAAGCCACTGGAATCCGGAAGCGTCGTGATTTTGTGACAAGAATGAGGATGACGTAAGCAAAAGTTTGAAGTGTCACGATTTTGCGACAAGAACGATGGCAAAGATACCAAAGGCCAAAATGGTCACGATTTCACGATAGCAAGGATATGAAGGTGTACGGCTACAAAAATGGTCGCGATATCATGACATGGTTGTGTTTCGTGGCAACAGTTAAAAAAAGGTGACAGAGGTGGCAGTAGCGGTTGAGGCCGACAAGTTGAATCGAGGTCGATGATTTTTAGGGTTTTGAAGCTGACATTTTCTAGGGTTTTACAGCAGACGTTTTTAAGGTTTTGAAGCCGACATTGTCAAGGGTTTTACAACGGACGTTTTTAGGGTTTTGAAGCTGACATTTGCTAGGGTTTTACAGCATATGTTTTTAAGGTTTTGAAGCCAACATTGTCAAGGGTTTTACAGCGGATGTTTTTAGGGTTTTTGAAGCTGAAATTTGCTATGGTTTTACAACAGAAATTTTTAGGGTTTGTAGCTGACAATCACCAGGTTTAAGTAGCCAAAAAATTATAGGGTTTGAAGTTGACATCATTAGGGTTTGCAGCCAACGTCCTACGGTTACAACCGACTATGATTTAAGAATTGTTCTTGAAGATTTCTTCTATAAAAGGAGGTCTAATTGAAGATGAAATGTGACTTGTGCGAAGATAAGGTGTGTATGCAAAATTTATAGTGTGCAGAGAGTGAGTCGTTTCGATTTGAGCTAAGGTCGAAGCGATATTTCTTTAGTGACGAAGTGAAGAGTGCATATCGAATCTTCAAGAATTAAGGGCGCGATGTGTAGAGGATGTGTTTCAAGTCTAAAGTAATAATGCACAGACTGTAGAAGTGATCGATCTTCTGATTGAATCAGAGAGTGCAAATAATTACAGAGAAGCGGTCGGATAGTGCGAATCGTGTTGCACAGAAGCAGCAGAATGCAGAAAAATAGCAGACTATGAGAAATGAGTGTCATTATGATTACAACAATTGGTATCAGAGCCAAGTACCTAAACAGGCTTAAACAGCTAAGGTGATCTTGGAAGTTATGCAATGGCAAGTGGTGAAGGTTTCTCCTCGAACAAAGCACCATTGTTTGATGGGACTAACTATGCGTTCTGGAAAATTAGAATGCAGACATATCTTAGTGCTTTGGGTTTTAACATCTGGGGTGCAGTAGTTAATGGTTACAAAGCTCCTGCCACCGCTCCAATAGACACTTCTAGTAAAAAGGCATTTGAATATGATTCAAAAGCAAAAAATGCCATCATGTGTGGACTAGTGGACAGTGAGCTAGTCAAGGTCATAAATTGTGAATCAGCAAAAGATATATGGGATAAACTAGAGAACATAGAGACCTTCATACAAAGAGTCAATGGGATCACCAATTCAATCAGAGGTCTCTGCGAAGAATTAACCGATGCTGCTATCATGAAAAAGGTATTAAGATCGCTCCCTCCTAGATTTGATTCTAAAGTCTCTGCCATAGAAGAAGCCAAAGATCTAAATAGTTTTAGTATGGATGAGATGCATGGTTCTTTGACTACTTTTGAAATGAGAATAGGAAGGTCTAATACCACAGATAGAGAAGTAGCTTTCAAAGCCCTAAAAGGCAAAAGCACAAAACAAGAGTTTTAAGAAGAGGATGCTTCAGATGAAATGGAAGCAAATTTTGTCGAAAAGTTGAGAAAAGGAAAAGAAAAATACAAAGGAAAGCTACCTTTTAAATGTTTCAATTGTGGAGGCATTGGGCACTTTGCTATCAAATGTCCTCTCAATGATAAGAACAAAGGTGAAGAAACTCAGCATCAAGAAAGAAGTGAATGGAGGAAGAAAACAAACTTCAAAAAAGGCAATTTCAAAAAGAAAAGCTTTATCTCCCGAAATGCAGAATCTTCAAAGGACAGTTCTAGTGAAGACTCTGAAGAAGGAACAGGTGAGGCTCTCTTTATGGCGTTTGAAGTAGAAGAATTAGAAGAGGCAGAAAACACACAAAAGAGAGAAGGAATGAACTCTGAAGTATCTATTGAAATAGGTGAGGCTGAAGTTGATTTAGAAGGTGAGTTGGTTTCTACTCTTATGGAATGAAAATCTAAGAAAATAAAGAATAAAAAATTGTTAATGAAGCTTGAGGATGCAAATGACATTATAGCCAGTCTAAAAACACAAACAGAGGAGTACAAAAAAATGTTCGAAGATCTTGAATTACAGGTAACCATGAAGATAGATTACTATTGCAAATTGGAAGAAGAAAATGTTAGTCTTCGAATATAGATACAAGAGCTGGATCGAAAAATTAGCTGTCATTTAAAACGTGATGAAAGTTCGATGAAGCTGGACAAAATCCTAAGCGATCAAAGACCCACAGGTATCAAATTTGGTCTGGGCTTTACTAAAGGAGAATCATCAAATGGACCAAAGGCAAGCAATGTTGAACGTGAAAAGAGTAAAGACAAGAAACAGGCTGTTGAAAGAAAAACAAATCAGGCAAAAGAAAGCAGTAATGTCAGTCCTGAAATAGGAACTGACAATGACGGTTTTACCAAGGTCACACATCAAAAGAAAAGAAGATCCAAGGATCCTGCAACAACTTGGCAAAAACCATATTTTAGGTTCAATAATTATTTCTATGGTTTCTATTTTAAATGTAATGGTTATGGGCATAAAATTGTGGACTGCAAGTACAATATAGGTCCTAGAAGTTTCACTAGTATAAATGCTTTTGCTCCTCTAATGAGTTCTGCAGTAGAATGCTTTAATTGTCACAACTTTGGGCATATTGCTAGAAACTGTTGCAGTATTTCTGTTTCAAATCAATCTCAGAAAAGAAGAATTCAACCATATAGGGCAAAACAAAATAGAATT
Organism: Wollemia nobilis; assembly: GCA_028583015.1. NCBI lineage: Eukaryota > Viridiplantae > Streptophyta > Pinopsida > Araucariales > Araucariaceae > Wollemia > Wollemia nobilis. The sequence goes on from JAQPPZ010002275.1 coordinate 224,188, forward strand.
TCTTCTGAAGGATATGTGAAATATTATGAAAAGGGGAAATCCAAGCTAGAACCCAACACCACAGTTAAAATAGAATGGAAACAAAAAGAATAGCTCAGGAAAGAATAGGAATCTTTAATAGTGCAGACAACTTTTAGAGCTCAGAATAAATGTGTACCGTGGATCCTTGATAGTGGGTTCTCAAGTCATATGACAGGTGATAAACAAAAATTTGAAAAACTATAAAAATATGAGGGTGGCTCTGTGAAGTTTGGAAATAATGATGGAGCCAAAATTATAGGAAAAAGGTCTATCAAAATTAGTGAAGGGAAAATCAAGTCAGAAGAAGTTTTATTTGTGGATGGTTTGAAACATAACCTGTTAAGTGTTAGTCAAATTTGTGATAAAGGTCATGAAGTAGTCTTCAAGAAGCAGGGTTGTGAAGTCAAAAAAATAAATAGTGGGAAATTGATAGCAACTGGTTCAAGGACATCTGGTAATCTATACACACTCTCAGAAACTTCAGAAGGTACGTGTTTCATTGGACAAGAAGAAGAGAACTGGTTGTGGCATAAGAGGCTTGGACACATTTTTGATAATTTGGTGAAAATCAGCTCTAAACAAGCAGTGAGAGATATTCCAACCATTAAGAAACCTTCAAACAGTGTTTGTGCTTCATGTCAGAAGGGAAAGCAAACCAGAGTGTCATTCAAAACAAAAGAGTACCACACTAGCAGGCCTTTAGAACTTATTCATACCGACCTATGTAGACCCATGAGAACTCAAAGCATAAACGGTGACAAATACTTTATGCTGTGTATCGATGATTATTCTAGAATGACATGGATATTCTTCCTAAAAGATAAAACAAAAGCTTTTGAAATGTTTAGAACCTTCAAACAGCTAGTTGAGAATGAAACAGTAAAAAGGATTAAATTCTTGCGATCAGACAGAGGAGGAGAATTCATTTCAAATGAATTTACAGAATACTGTGAAAAATATGGTATCAGGAGACAATATTCAGCAGCCATAACTCCTCAGTATAATGGTGTAGTAGAGAGAAAGAATAGAACTATACAGGAAATGGCACGCACCATGCTGGCAGAAAACAAAATAGCAGATAGATTCTGGAAAGAAGCAGTTCACACAACAGTATACATTCAAAACAGATACATGTTAAGAACTCATGAATGCAAAACACCTTATGAGTTGTGGTTTGGTAGAAAAGCAACAACAAAACATCTCAAAGTATTTGGCTGTAAGTGCTACATTAGAAAAACTGATGATAACCTTGGGAAGTTTGAAGATAGAGCAAATGAAGGTGTTTTTGTTGGTTATTCTCCAAATAGCAAAGCTTACAAATGCTACAACAAGAGACTCAAGAAAATTGTGGACAGTGCAGATGTTAAATTCGATGAAGAGAGGAAACAAATAGTTAACTTTCAAGAAAACTACCCAATCTATGAAGACGTCATTGAAGGAGATGAGGTGCATGGAACAAAAAATACGTCTACGGTTGATCCAGATAATTTATCCGATGACTCAGAGGTGCAAGAAAACAAAAAATTCAAAACAGGCAGCTGGCAGAAAAATCATCCTAGAGACCAAATAATTGGAGATCCCACAACTGGCATTCATACAAGAAAGAAAGTAATAAGTAATTACTCTCTTTTATCCAGAATTGAGCCAAAAAACATAGATGAAGCAAGCAAAGATGATAGCTGGATGAAGGCAATAAATGAAGAGTTGGATGAGATTGAAAAGAACAAAACTTGGGAATTAGTACCCAGACCTGCAAATAAGAATGTAATTGGCACTAAATGGATATTTCAGAACAAATTAAATGAATACGGACAGGTCATTAGGAACAAAGCAAGACTAGTTTGTAAAGGGTATGCACAGGTCGAAGGCATTGATTTTGAAGAGACTTTTGCACCAATGGCCAGATTAGAAGCAATTAGAATGTTTATGGCCTTAGAAGTCCACAAGAACTTTAGAGTTTATCAGATGGATGTAAAATCTGCCTTTTTAAATGGAAAACTTGAAGAAGAGGTCTATATTGAACAACCAGATGGTTTTCAAATTAGTGAAGATCCTAACCTTGTCTGCAAATTAAAGAAAGCACTGTATGGATTAAAACAAGCACCATGGGCATGGTATGCAAGGCTAGATAATTATCTTTCTCAACAGGGATTCAAGAAAGGATTAGTGGATAGTAATCTGTATGTAAAAACAGAAGGTGGGCATCTCATTGTTCTAGTTGTCTACGTAGATGATATCATATTTGGCAGCAACAAAGATGAATCTTGTAAAGACTTAGCAAATAAGATGCAAAATGAATTTGAAATGTCTATGATTGGTGAATTGTCTTACTTTATTGGGCTACAAGTTAATCAAAATGAGAAAGGCATATTCATTTCCCAAATTAAGTATGTAAAAGAAATGTTAAAGAGGTTCACTATGGAGGACTGTAAGCCAGTAAGCACTCCCATGACAACAGGCTACAAGTTGAGTAAAGAAGACAAATATCCACCTGTAGATCAAACCAAGTATAGATCAATGATAGGAAGCTTACTATATTTAATAGCAACCAGACCTGATATTCTGCAGGCAGTTTGCATGGTAGCTAGATTTTAGGCCAGTCCCAAAGAGACTCATGTGACAAAGAGTTAAAAGGATTTTTCGGTATCTCAAGGGCACCATTGAGTATGGGTTATGGTATCCAAAAGGCAAAGACTTCACTCTTATATCATATTCAGATGCAGATTGGGCTGGATGTGTTGATGACAGAAATAGGACCAATGGAGGTGCATTCTATTTGGGGGACAGATTGGTTGCATGGCACAGTAAGAAGCAAGAGTCAGTTTCTTTATCTACAGCTGAGGCAGAATATATTGTAGTAGCAACATGTTGCACACAAGTCTTGTGGATGAAACAAACTTTGAAAGATCTAGGTATTAATTTCAGTGAACCAATATCAGTAAAGTGTGATAACACCAGTGCAATTAACATCTCTAAGAATCCAGTAATGCACTCACGAACAAAGCACATTGCTATAAGGTATCATTTCTTGAAGGAGAAAGTTGCAGAAGGATAAGCTAAATTGGACTATGTCCCAACTACAGAACAAGTAGCGAGATATTTTTACAAAACCTTTGCCCAAGGAAGTATTTGAGTACCTTCGAAGCAAATTAGGAGTAGTCACACTTCCTAAGAAGTGACTAGCTACAGTGATCATTTTCTCAGGGGGAGCATTTGAGTATTTGACTATTCTTTTGCTCATGATCATAATTTGTGCCACATGCAACAAATTGTGCCTGAGAAATGTGAGGATGGACTCAGGGGGAGTTTGCAGTAGCCCTTTGGTATTATTGATAAATGGGGAGAAGAGGTACAGGAATGTACACAGGTGTTGCCAAAAATTCCAAAGGGGGAGATTGTTGAGCAAGGTGTTGCAAGAAGTTTGTCATTGTTGTCAACACAGGTAGTTAGATCCAATGATGCAGTGGACAGACAGTGTAGGAGTCATTCAGATGCAGAAGATAGAAAAAATTCGAAGAAAAATTCAAGTGAGAAAACTTTCGCGATATCGCGACATGTTTTCTGTTGCGATTTCGCGACAAGTCGAAGGAGAGAGAAGGCACATTCGAAAATGTCACGATTTCATGACAAGTCGAAGGAGAGAGAAGGCGTAGTTGAAAATGTCATGATTTCACGACAAGTCGAAGGAGAGAGAAGGCGCATTCGAAAATGTCACGATTTCACGACAAGTCGGAGGAGAGAGAAGGCACAGTTGAAAATGTCACGATTTTGTGACAAGTCGGAGGAGAGAGAAGGTGCAATCAAAAATGTCACGATTTCACGACAAGTCGTAGGAGAGAGAAGGCACAGTTGAAAATGTCACGATTTCACAAGTCGAAAGAGAGAGAAGGCGCAAGGCAAACTATCACGATTTCATGACATGTCGGAGGCCAAGAAGCTAAGACGAGTAACTGTAGCGATTTTGCTACATGTCAAATTTTTGCTGGTCGAAGCTGGGAGAAAGTGTTAAGAGAAAAAGATGTAGCAATTTTGCTACGAGTCAAAAGTGCTCAAAACATAGGTGTAGCGATTTCGCTACAAGTTGAAAAAGCACAACTCAAAGGTATAGCGAGTTCGCTACGTGTCAAATTGCACAAAACAAAGGTGTAGCGATTTCGCTACAAGTTGAAAAAGCACAAACAAGAAGGTGTAGCGATTTTGCTACAAGTCCAAAAATGCACAACGTGAAGGTGTAGCAATTTCGCTACCAGTCAAAAGATCAGAACTCAAAGTTGAAGCAATTCAAAAGCACAAGGCACAAAGGTGTAGCGATTTCTCTACCGCATGAAGCAAGAATTGTACGAAGGCTGAAAGCGTCACGATTTTACGACAAAGCTGAGGATGACATCAGCAAAATTAAAAGTGTCACGATTTCATGACAGGGTGAAAGAAAAGCCGCTAGAAGCCGAAAGTGTCGTGATTTTGCGACAAAGCTGAGGATGACGTCAGCAAAACTAAAAGTGTCACGATTTCGTGATAGGGTGAAAGAAAAGCCACTGGAATCCGGAAGCGTCGCGATTTTGTGACAAGAATGAGGATGACGTAAGAAAAAGTTTGAAGTGTCATGATTTTGCGACAAGAACGATGGCAAAGATACCAAAGGCCAAAATGGTCACGATTTCACGATAGCAAGGATATGAAGGTGTACGGCTACAAAAATGGTCGCGATATCATGACATGGTTGTGTTTCGTGGCAACAGTTACAAAAAGGTGACAGAGGTGGCAGTAGCGGTTGAGGCCGACAAGTTGAATTGAGGCTGACATTTTCTAGGGTTTTACAACAGACGTTTTTAAGGTTTTGAAGCTAACATTGTCAAGGTTTTTATAGCGAACGTTTTTAGGGTTTTTGAAGCTGACATTTGCTAGGGTTTTACAGCGGACGTTTTTAAGGTTTTGAAGCCGACATTGTCAAGGGTTTTACAGTGGACGTTTTTAGGGTTTTGAAGTCGACATTTGCTAGGGTTTTACAACAGACATTTTTAGGGTTTGCAGCCGACAATCACTAGGTTTAAGCAGCCAAAAAATTCTAGGGTTTGAAGTCGACATCATTAGGGTTTGCAGCCAACGTCCTAGGGTTACATTCGACTATGATTTAAGAATTGTTCTTGAAGATTTCTTCTATAAAAGGAGGGCTAATTGAAGATGGAATGTGACTTATGCAAAGATAAGGTATGTATGTGAAATTTGCAGTGTGTAGAGAGTGAGTCATTTCGATTTGAGCTAAGGCCGAAGCGATATTTCTTTAGTGATGAAGTGAAGAGTGCATATCGAATCTTTGATAATTAAGAGCGCGATGTGTAGAGGATGTGTTTCAAGTCCGAAGTAATAATGCGAAGACTGTAGAAGTGATCGATCTTCTGATTACAGTAGAGAGTGAGAAGAAGTACAGAGAAGCTGTCGGATAGTGCTAATCGTGTTGCGTAGAAGCAGCAGAATGCAGAAAAATAGCAGACTGTGAGAAATGAGTGTCATTGTGATTACAAAAATATCAGCATGATCTAAAATCAATGATGGATCCCAAGGGACCAAAATGAACATTTGCTTGATTCAAAATAATAAAAAATCTTATTGAAACCAAAAACCCTATTTATAAAATCTTTATGGGATCCAATTGAAATACAAGACATGATCAAACTACACCAAAGAATCTATAAAGAAGGCCCCAAAATAGTATTTCACCCATTAACAAAAATTGGGATTGGATCTCTTTCCCATGGTAAAGGGTTGGGAAGGTTGATAATTTCCAATATCCAACTTCAACAAAGACTAAGAGCCATTGGTGATCTCTACCTCTGTCACCTTATTCCCTAGAGCTTTAAATTATTGTATCCCAACATTATTCTCTACTTAACATCTACAAAACCATTTTTAAAACTTCTTGATTTAGAGCCAAGGAATCCCTTTATGACTTCTAGTTTTAGGTCTTGGGAACCCTTTCTTCAACTTCACCATCATCTTCAAAATAGTGGATGTAGGGAGATTTATCGATTCTGATGAAACATCTAGCCTAGGGAGATTGAGGTAATCAAAGGACTTCTACAAAATCAATGAGACAAATGGAGGAGGGGTACTAACCTTATTAAAGAGTTTTTGAATATTAGATTCAAAATTAGATGGAAGCACATCCCAATATTCAACTAAGGGAGGCATCTTACCTTGAAGGAGAGGCACATCATGATATTCAACCAGGGGTGGATTCTCACCTTGAAAGGGGGTTCTACAACAATATCAAAGCCCAAACTATCAACTACCTCAACTTGCTAGAACTCAACAAGCTCAAAAACTTGTCTATTGACGACATTATTTAGAGGCTCATCTTGAACAAATTTACCCCATGAGTTTAATTTCTGTTATTATTCTGTTAGTATCACAATGACACTGAGAGGGGGGGTGAATCAGTGTAGCTATTTAAAATTCAAATCTACAACTCTTAATAATGAAACAATGAATATTTAAGTCAGATAAAGCAAGTATCACAAGAGAGCATTCCACAACACACGATGTAACGAGGTTCACCAATTTGGCTACTCCTCAAAACTGACTGCTTGGATTAACGTCCAAATCCAGCCTTTGCAAAATATCAATTTTACAATCACTTTACCAACACCTACTGGAAGGAGCACCAACTCCTGATTTATATGCACCCACAGAAAGGAGCACCAACCCCTAATTCCAAGCACCTACTTGGACTACAAATTTTAAGCTATAAGACTGACATAAAAATGCCTTCACTTCTTCAAGACCCTGACTGGTCTATTGCTTACCCAACCTCTCTCACTTTTCACCGACTGCCACACACACTAAAAGCTCTGCTTACTGCACTTCTTTGGCTCTCACGACTCTGCTCAACTCTTTCTTACGACACTCTTCAACCCTCTTCTTGCAACACTTTTTCTCTATTTTTAGCAGCATGTAATTCTCCACGTAGACCTCCTTTTATAACAATCCTTTCGCTTTGTAACTCTAGTTATAACGCCTTCTTTCATTTCTCATACGCCACTTGTCAATTGTAACTATTTCTTTCATATTCTCATCTACCACTTGTTAATCACTCCTTTTGTATATTTAGAGTGGGCATTTCATTAAACACGTTACATGCAACGTATTGACACATATACCTTTACCATGATTGTTCGTCTTCTTGTTCATGACTGTTCGTATTCTTTTTTGTGCATGCATGCGTTTTCACTGTAACTGCACCTGTAACTGACGTAACGACTTCAGTTAACTCTTCTTATTTTATCTGCATGAATTTCTTCTCCAACTGCACCTGTAACTGCCGTATAACTCCAGTTAACTGTCACATATCTTATTTTAGCTGGGTTCTCTTCTTTGCTCGCGTCAAAGTGACCTGTCACGAAATCGTGACACTTCTGCCTCTTTGTCCTCTTCTCGACTTTGCACCCATGAAAACACAACATGTCGCGATATCGCGACACTTTTGCCTTCTTACTTTCTCTCTCCTCCTTAAGTCATGAAAATGCGACATGTCGTGATATCGCGACACTTTTTCTCCTTGCGCTTTCTCTTTGCCTTTGGGTCACGAAAACCCGACATGTCACGATATCGTGACACTTTTTCTCCTTACGCTTCCTCTTTGCCTTTGGGTCACGAAAACCTGACATGTCGTGATATCGTGACACTTTTTCTCCTTGCACTTTCTCTTTGCCTTCGGTCGAAAACCCGACATGTCGCGATATCGTGACACTTTTTCTCTCGGACTCTCTCTCCTGCAACATGTCACGAAATCGTGACACTTTTTCTTTTGGACTCTCTCTCCTGCAACATGTCACGAAATCGTGACACTTTTTCTTCCGTACAATCTTCCTTGCAATATGTCATGAAATCGTGACACTTTTTCATCCGTACAACCTTCCTTGCAATATGTCGCGAAATCGTGACACTTTTTCGTCCGTACAACCTTCCTTGCAATATGTCACGAAATCGTGACACTTTTTCATCCGTACAACCTTCCTTGCAATATGTCACGAAATCGTGACACTTTTTCATCCATACAATCTTTCTTTGCTTTGGACCACGAAAATGAAACATGTCGCGAAATCGTGACACCTTTTTCTCTCTCCTCTTTCTCTTCGCTTTGGATCACGAAAATGAAACATGTCACGAAATCACGACACCTTTTTCTCTCTCCTCTTTCTCTTCGCTTTGGATCGAAAATGAAACATGTCGCGAAATCGTGACACCTTTTTCTCTCTCCTCTTTCTCTTGCAATATGTCACGAAATCGTGACACTTTTTCTACTTGTCTTTTTCTCTTCCAACATGTCACGAAATCATGACAGTTTTTCTTTCGTACTATCTCTCTCCGAACATGTCGTGAAATCACGACAGTTTTTCTTGCTTGCGCTTTCTCTTCAAACATGTCATGAAATCGTGACAGTTTTTCTTTCTTGCGCTTCCTCTTCAAACATGTCACGAAATCATGACAGTTTTCTTTCTTCTCAACATGTCGCGATATCGCGACAATTTTCTTTCTTCCAACATGTCGCGATATCGCGACAGTTTTCTTTCTTCTCAACATGTCGCGATATCGCGACAGTTTTCTTCCTTGTGATTTTTCTTTTGATTTTTAGTATATGGGCCACTTCTATATTTTGGAAAACCACTGTACATACTCTGAAGAACCTCTTAACTCCTATCCACTGCATCAACCGATCAGTCTGACTGTGTTGACAACAATGACAATACTATTTCTGCACCTTGCTCAACAATCTCCCCCTTTGGAATTGTTGGCAACACACATGCAAGTTCCTATAATTCTTCTCCCCCTTTGACAATAATACCAAAGGGCTATTGTAGACTCCCCTTGAGTCCATGCACATCATTCTCAGGCACACGTTATGACAGTTAGCAAAAATTACAAATATGAGCAAAAAGATAATCAAATATATAAATGCTCCCCCTGAGAATGTGGTTTCGATAGCTAGTCAGTTCTTTGGAAGCATAACCACTCCCAATTTATTGTGAAGGTACTCAAAAATTTCTTTGGGCAGCGGTTTTGTGAAGATATCCGCTACTTGCTCTGTAGTTGGAACAAAATCCAACTTTACCTCACCTTCCGCAACTTTCTCCTTCAGAAAGTGATATCGGATAGCAATATGTTTTGTGCGAGAATGCATAACCGGATTCTTTGAGATGTTAATGGCACTGGTGTTATCACACTTAACTGAAATTGGCTCACTGAAGTTAATGCCAAGATCTTTCAAGGTTTGTTTCATCCATAAGACCTACGTACAACTCGTAGTTGCTGCAATATACTCTGCCTCTACTGTAGATAAAGAAACTGACTCTTGTTTCTTGTTGTGCCATGCAACCAACCTGTCTCCAAGATAAAATGCCCCTCCACTGGTACTCTTTCTGTCATCGACACATCCTGCCCAATCTGCATCTGAATACGCAATAAGGGTGAAGTCCTTTCCTTTCGGATACCATAACCCATACTCCATAGTACCCTTCAGATATCGAAGAATCCTTTTCACTACTGTCACATGAGTCTCCTTGGGACTCGCCTGAAATCGTGCTACCATGCAAACTGCCTGCAAGATATCTGGTCTGGTGGCTATTAAATACAGTAGGCTCCCAATCATAGATCTGTACATGGTTTGATCAACCTCTGGAGATTTTTCATCCTTGCTCAACTTGCAACCTGTCGTCATGGGAGTGCTAACAGGCTTACAATCCTCCATTGTGAACTTCTTTAGCATCTCTTTCACATATTTGACTTGAGAAATGAATATGCCCTTCTCATTTTGATTAACTTGCAGATCGAGAAAATACGAAAGTTCACCAATCATCGACATTTCAAATTCTTTCTGCATCTTAATTGCTAAATCTTTACACGAATCATCATTGTTCTTTGCCAAAGATGATATCATCTACATATACAACAAGGACAATGAGATGGCCATTTGCTATTTTGACATACAAATTGCTATCCACCATACCTTTTTTAAACCCTTGTTGAGTAAGATAGTTGTCTAATCTTGCATACCATGCTCTGGGTGCCTGTTTCCAAGCCATACAACGCTTTCTTCAACTTGCAGACGAAATTGGGATTATCACCGAGTTGGAAACCATCTGGCTGTTCAATATAGACCTCTTCTTCAAGTTTTCCATTCAGAAATGCTGATTTCACGTCCATTTGATAAACTTTGAAATTCTTATGAACTGCTAAAGCCAGAAACATTCTTATTGCCTCTAGTCTGGCCACTGGTGCAAAGGTTTCCTCAAAGTCAATACCTTCAACTTGTGCATAGCCTTTATGGACCAATCTTGCTTTATTCCTGACTACCTGTCCATCTTCATTCAATTTGTTTCGAAAAATCCATTTAGTACCGATTATATTTTTATTTGCGAGGTCTTGGTACTAACTCCCAGGTTTTGTTTTTCTCGATCTGATCCAATTCTTCATTTATTGCTGTCATCCAACTTTCATCTTTGCTTGCTTCAACAACATTTTTGGGCTCAATGTTGGATAATAGAGAGTAGTTACTTACTACTCTTCTTCTTGTCTGAACACCATCTGTGGGATCTCCAATTATTTGCTCTCTAGGATGATTTTTCTACCAGCTGCCTGTTTTGAATTTCTTGTTTTCTTCCTCTTCTGAGTCACTACTTAACTCATCTGAGTCAATTTTTAGTTTCTTTTCGGTTTCCTTTTCATCATCTCCTTCAATAACTTCTTCATATATTGGGTAGTTTTCTTTATAGCTACTTTCTTGTTCCCTACCTTCATCAACTTTAACATCGGCACTCTCCACAATTTTCTTTAGCCTCTTGTTGTAGCAAGTGTAGGCTTTGCTTTTTGTCGAATAGCCAAGGAAAATACCTTCATCAGCTCTATCTTCAAACTTTCCAAGATTATCTTCAGTTCTTTTGATGTAACACTTGCTTCCAAAAACTTTGAAGTATCTTGTTGTTGCCTTTTTACCGAACCATAGTTCATACGGAGTTTTGCTTTCATGCGTCCTCAACATGCACCTATTTTGGATGTAAACCATAGTATGGACTGCCTCTTTCCAAAATATGTCTACTATTTTGCTCTCAGTCAACATAGTCCGTGCCATTTCCTGCACTGTCCTGTTCTTTCTTTCTACCACTCCATTCTGTTGAGGTGTCCTCGCTGCTGAAAACTGTCTCCTAATCCCATACTTTTCACAGTACTCTGCAAACTCTTCTGAGATGAACTCTCCTCCTCTATCTGATCTTAAGCATTTAATTCTTTTTCCTGTTTGATTCTCAACTTGTTTTTTGAAAATCTTGAACATTTCAAAGGCATCTGATTTAAGCTTCAAAAATAGTACCCATGTCATCCTGGAATAGTCATCTATGCACAACATAAAGTATTTGTCACCATTTATGCTTTGTGTTCTCATGGGTCCACATAAATCGGTATGTATTAGTTCTAAAGGTTTGCTTGTGAAGTATTCTTTTGTTTTAAATGTGGCTCTAGTTTGCTTCCCCTTTTGGCATGAAGCACAAATGCTATTTAAAGGTTTACCAATGGTGGGAATATCTCTCACTTGCCCTTTTTGAGCTGATCTTTATTAGATTGTCAAAGCTAATATGACCGAGCCTCTTGTGCCACAACCAATTTTCTTCTGCCTGTCCAATCAAGCATGCTCTTTCTGAAGTCTCTGAGAGAGTATACAGGTTTCCAGATGTCCTTGATCCAGTTGCGATCAACTTTCCACAATTTGTTGTTCTGACTTCACAACCCTGCTTCTTGAAAATTACTTCATGACCTCTGTCACAAATCGGCTTACGCTTAATAAGTTATGCTTCAGACCAATCACAAACAGGACTTCTTCCGACTTGATTTTTCCATCACTGATCTTAATTGATCCTTTGCCAACTATCTTAGCGCCATCATTATTTCCAAATTTTACAGAACCACCTTCGTATTTCTGTAACTTTTCAAATTTTTGTTTGTCCCCTGTCATATGACTGGAGCATCCACTATCCAGTATCCATGGTGCAGATTTGTTCTGTGCCTTAAATGTTGTCTGCACAATCAAGGATTCCTTTTCTTCCTTGGGTTGCTCCTTTTGTTTCCACTCTGGTTTGATTGCAAGTTTGGTCACTTGTTTTGACTTTTCTTTGTCAATGGCCTATACCTATTTTTCGAGAAATTTTCTATTTTGTTTCCAACCATTTGGTTGAAATCTTCTTCCCTGATTTTTATTTGCTGCAAATGTGCTTCGACAATTTCTTGCAATGTGCCCATAATTATGACAGTTATAACATTCTACTGCATAATCCATCAATGGTGAAAAAACATTTCTACTAGAAAAGTTCCTTTGTGCTACTTTGTACTTGCATTCAGAAATCTTATGTCCATAACCATTGCATTTAAAACAATAACCAGAAAAGGAATGAGTGAACCTGGGTGATGGTCTTTGCCATTTTGTAGTAGGCGCCATAAATCTTCTTCTCCTTTGATGAGTGACTTTGGTGAATCCATCATTGTCAATACTCTTCTCGTGCTTGGCATTATTGCTTTCTTTAGAATGTTTCATTTTTTCTTGATCAACCCTGATCTTGTCTTCATTCTTTATGGGTTCTATAGTTGTGGCCTTTGATCCATTCGATGATTACGCTTCGATGAAGCCTAACCCAAATTTGATGCTCGTAGACCTTTGGTTGCTTATAATCTTATCCGGCTTCACAGAACTTCCTTCAAGTTTGTGATAGCAAGTCATTTTTTGATTCATCTCTTCTAGCTGCATCCTTAAGCCAACAATCTCTTCTTCTAGCTTGCTGCACTCATCTATTTTCATGGTTAATTGTACTTTGATATCTTTAGATATTTTCTTAAATTTGTCTATCTGTACTTTCAAGCTAGTTATGATTTCATTGGCATCCTCAAGCTTTCTTGAAGTTTTCTTATTCTTTTTCCTTTCTATACTCAGCTCTTGAAGTGCAATGACCAACTCACCTTCCAGATCTACTTCAGCCTCAGCCTCAAATTTTTCATCACCTTCCTATTTTTCTTCTGATTTTTCTTCTTCGAATGCCATAAAAAGAGCTTCACCTGTTTCTTCTTCAGAATCCTCATCAGGGTTGTCTTCTGAAGGACTGACATTCTTGGATATGAAACTTTTCTTCTTGAAGTTGCCTTTTCTAAAATTTGGTTTCTTCTTCCAGTCACTTCTTTCTTGATGTGAACCTTCATCACTTTTGTTTTTCTCATTGAGTGGACATTTAGCAACAAAGTGTCCAATGCCTCCATAGTTGAAACACTTAAATGGTAGCTTTCCTCTATATTTTCCTTTTCCCCTTATTAGTTTTCGAACAAAGTTCGCTTCCATTTCATCTGATGTTTCTTCTTCCTCGGATTCTTGCTTTACTTTTATATTTTTGTGTGCTTTAAAAGCAGCTTCTCTATCTGTGGGTTTAGTTTTTCCTATTCTCATTTCATATGTTGTCAAAGAACCATGCATCTCATCCATGCTAAAATTGTTTAGATCTTTAGCTTCTTCTATTGCTGAAACTTTAGCATCAAATCTTTGGGGAAGAGATCTTAGTACCTTTTTCACGATGACAACATCATCTATTTCCTCATCGAGTCCTCTAATCGCATTAATGATTCCATTAACTCTCAGCATGTATGCCTCTATGTTCTCATCGTCATTCATTTTTAATGCTTTGAACTGAGCTCGATGCGTTTGTAGCTTGGCCTCCTTGATCTTGTCGTCTCCTTCATGAATGCTCTTTAGTTTGTCCCACATGTCTTTTGCCATTTTGCAACTCATAATCTTTATCAGTTCGTTGTCCACTAAACCGCACATGATAGCATTTTTGGCTTTAGAGTTATTCTCAAACAATTTCTTACCGGCAGCATCGGTTGGAGGAGTGGTGGGTATTGTGTATCCTCTGTCTACTGACTCCCATATGTCGAAACCCAAAGCACACAGATATGTCTGCATCCTGAGTTTCCAAAATGAGTAATTTGTTCCATCAAACAATGGTGCTTTGTTTGAAGAGAATCCTTCGCCACCTGCCATTTTGACTAATCCAAGATCAACCCTAGCTGATTTAGCCTGATAAGGGAAACTAGCTCTGATACCAATTGTTAGTCTCACAATGACACTGAGAGGGGGGGTGAATCAGTGTAGCTATTTAAAATTCAAATCTACAACTCTTAATAATGAAACAATGAATATTTAAGTCAGATAAAGCAAGTATCACAAGAGAGCATTCCACAACACACGATGTAACGAGGTTCACCAATTTGGCTACTCCTCAAAACTGACTGCTTGGATTAACGTCCAAATCTAGCCTTTGCAAAATATCAATTTTACAATCACTTTACCAGCACCTACTGGAAGGAGCACCAACTCCTGATTTATCTGCACCCATAGAAAGGAGCACCAACCCCTAATTCCAAGCACCTACTTGGACTGCAAATTTTAAGCTATAAGACTGACATAAAAATGCCTTCACTTCTTCAAGACCCTGACTGGTCTATTGCTTACCCAACCTCTCTCACTTTTCACCAGACTGCCACACACACTAAAAGCTCTGCTTACTGCACTTCTTTGGCTCTCACGGCTCTGCTCAACTCTTTCTTACGACACTCTTCAACCCTCTTCTTGCAGCACTTTTTCTCTATTTTTAGCAGCATGTAATTCTCTGCGTAGACCTCCTTTTATAACAATCCTTTCGCTTTGTAACTCCAGTTATAACGCCTTCTTTCATTTCTCATACGCCACTTGTCAATTGTAACTATTTCTTTCATATTCTCATCTGCCACTTGTTAATAACTCCTTTTGTATATTTAGAGTGGGCATTTCGTTAAACACGTTACATGCAACGTATTGACACATATACCTTTACCATGACTGTTCATCTTCTTGTTCATGACTTTTCATATTCTTTTTTGTGCATGCATGCATTTTCACTGTAACTACACCTGTAACTGACGTAACGACTTCAGTTAACTCTTCTTATTTTATCTGCATGAATTTCTTCTCCAACTGCACCTGTAACTTCTGTATAACTCTAGTTAACTATTACATATCTTATTTTAGCTGGGTTCTCTTCTTTGCTCGCATCAAAGTGACCTGTCACGAAATCGTGACACTTCTGCCTCTTTGTCCTCTTCTCGGCTTTGCACCCACGAAAACACAACATGTCGCGATATCGTGACACTTTTGCCTTCTTACTTTCTCTCTCCTCCTTAAGTCACGAAAATGCGACATGTCACGATATCGTGACACTTTTTCTCCTTGCGCTTTCTCTTTGCCTTCGGGTCACGAAAACCCGACATGTCGCGATATCGCGACACTTTTTCTCCTTGCGCTTCCTCTTTGCCTTTGGGTCGTGAAAACCCGACATGTCACGATATCGTGACACTTTTTCTCCTTGCACTTTCTCTTGCCTTCGTCAGACATGTCACAATATCATGACACTTTTTCTCTTTCTCTCCTACAACATGTCACGAAATCATGACACTTTTTCTTTCGAACTCTCTCTCCTGCAACATGTCATCGAAATCATGACACTTTTTCATCTGTACAATCTTCCTTGCAATATGTCATGAAATCATGACACTTTTTCGTCCGTACAACCTTCCTTGCAATATGTCACGAAATCGTGACACTTTTTCATCCGTACAACCTTCCTTGCAATATGTCATGAAATCGTGACACTTTTTCGTCCGTACAACCTTCCTTGCAATATGTCGCGAAATCGTGACACTTTTTCATCCATACAATCTTTCTTTGCTTTGGACCGCGAAAATGAAACATGTCACGAAATCGTGACACCTTTTTCTCTCTCCTCTTTCTCTTCGCTTTGGATCATCGAAAATGAAACATGTCACAAAATCGTGACACCTTTTTCTCTCTCCTCTTTCTCTTCGCTTTGGATCACGAAAATGAAACATGTCACGAAATCGTGACACCTTTTTCTCTCTCCTCTTTCTCTTGCAATATGTCATGAAATCATGACACTTTTTCTACTTGTCTTTTTCTCTTCCAACATGTCACGAAATCGTGACAGTTTTTCTTCCGTACTATCTCTCTCCGAACATGTCGCGAAATCATGACAGTTTCTTCTTCTTTCTCTTCAACATGTCTGAAATCATGACAATTTTTCTTGCTTGCGCTTTCTCTTCGAACATGTCACGAAATCGCGAGAATTTTCTTGCTTGCACTTTCTCTCCAAACATGTCGTGAAATCGCGACTTTTTCTTCTCTTTCTCTCAACATGTCCTTTCTTGTTCTTTCTCTCCAAACATGTCGCGATATCGCGACAGTTTTCTTTCTTCTCAACATGTCGCGATATCGCGACAGTTTTTCTTTCTTGCCAACATGTCGCGATATCGCGACAGTTTTCTTTCTTCTCAACATGTCGCGATATCGCGATAGTTTTCTTCCTTGTGATTTTTCTTTTGATTTTTAGTATATGGGCCACTTCTATATTTTGGAAAACCACTGTACATACTCTGAAGAACCTCTTAACTCCTGTCCACTGCATCAACCGATCATTCTGACTATGTTGACAATAATGACAATACTGTTTCTATACCTTGCTCAACATATTCCTCTTCATCTAATTTATCACTATTTACCTAAATATTTTGGAGGTACTTATCCATAGGATAACTAACAATTCGACATCTAGAGCAAACTATTAGCCTATTTTCATATGCAATGGGTTGGACCCAAGTACCTAAGTATAAGGTAAGCTTGATTGAATCAGGGAGATCCACTTCCAGATCTACCATAACACACAACCTCGCAAACACCATTTTGGATTTTATTCTTATTATCGAATCAATTTGAGTAAGATCTCCCACTACCTTAGCCACTCCTCTTAAGATATTGTCATGCTATAGATAGAAAGGAAGACTAAGGAGATGAATCCAAAGAGACACCAAGTTTACCTTCTGACTATGTGGGTTGAATTCAAGCTCTAATTTTTAAAAGAAAAAGCTCCTCTTACCATAGAATGAGGGACCACCACATAGGATGCAGTTTGAATCTCACACATAGTTTAATTTTATAAAAAAGAAGGATTTTGGAGTCCCAACTATTTTCATTGCATCTAAAATTTTTCATTTTGCTATGACCCATCTTCTAATTGAATCCAGATCTAGCCTCACCCCTTGAAATTTTCCCATGACATTACATTTGCCTTATTCTTTGGTGATTTGAATAAAATCTCTTGGAATGTAAATTTCATTACCAATAGGGTAGAGGTCACAAAGCATTTTAGGACTAACAATACAAACACATTTAAATGCCACAACAATATAATATTTATTGGGGTTAATAGACTTACGATTAATATAACAACCTTAGAAACTGGCCCCACTTTCAAAATTACCTTTAGATGATCGATGACCCCGCAAAATACCTAGGTGGCTAGCCCTCTATCCAACACTAGGATTGAAGGGATTTTTGAATGAAGCCCTTAAAGGGATCCCATTCTCAACACCTTCTAGCAGGGAAACCACACCTTCTAAAGGGAATCCTCTCCCTCTAACAAAAATACATGATCGACCATAGGGTTGTCGTCAAACCTGCAACCCAAAAACTCCATCTCCATTACCCTACCTGCCATTCTTGCTCGAAGAAAAGTTCAAAAAACTCAAGTCCATTAATATTTGAAATTCTTGATGTCTATCATCGAGCAAAGATGTAGATCTAGAAGCCATAGGATGTAGTGGGAGAAAATTTCCATATTTTTAATATATCAAAATCATACAATTTATAAAAAAATGAAAATTCACTCTTTGCTCTTCAACACCTACTTCACATTAATGGGCATAATAATTTTTTTCATATAGATTGAAAATTTTCATTATTAAATATTAGGGTCAAATAATTAATTAAATATAAGTTTAATTAGTTATGTTTTAGTTAGTATTTTACATGTTAAAGTGTAATTGTAACAAATAAAAATTTTGAATAATAGATATAGACTTGAGATATTTGAACGACTCTTAATCACTGTTCTTTGTGGAAAACAACTGCACACAAATATTACAACCGAGAATAATGCTCGATGATGACAAAATCATGGATAGAAAATTTTGTTGAAGGTCAAGGAATTGAAGACGTAGATTATGGATTTATAATTCTTCTTATAGCATAATGTTTTAAGGGGGAAAGTGGTTGCATTAGGGTTTATAGTAAAGCTTTAGGATTTCATGCAATTTTATCTTTTGGATATTGGGATGAAAGGTTTCAATAGAGATGCATGCATTAAATTAAAAATAAATTTTAGAGAAGCAATTTGTGGAGGACCACCTCAAACAGGAGGGGAACACAATCAATAATTTCCAAGAAAACCATTGAGGATGCCAAATGTTGATCCAAGGAAAATATATATGGGTTGCATGAAAGCAACTAATGGATCCCCAATGGTGAAATTGAAAATAATGGCTGTTCAAAAAGGAATAGATGCTATTGAGAGAAAAAACCTAATTTGTCGATTCATGGGGTTCCAACTGACTATTGCTACCTTCAAGCAATGGGTTACCAATAACTGGAGCACTAAAGGTAAGTTCCAAATTTTTACATACCATAATGGTCTCTTCATGAAGCCTTGACATACCAAGTTCAAAGATGATGAAGAGATGCCATCAACTACCCCTGTTTGGGTTCATTTATTTGGTCTTCTGATAGAATACTAGCATCCAAATATATTCGAAACAATTGAAGTTTCTTTAGGAATTTACATGATGACTTATGATTGTACCCAACACATAGAGTATATGATTCAACATTTGGATATAAATAATTTATTCAACATTCCACAAAGATCCCATAGATCCAAAACAAACAATATTCTTGACTAAATTTCAAAAAACAAAATTAGACCTAAAAATGATCCTCCCACCCAATCCACCATGAGAGAATAAAATTTGGAAAAATGGGATAGCCAACCAAGTTATTCAATGGTAAGTTAAAAATTAAACCCTCTAGCTAGCCAAAAAATAAATCTCACAAAAATCCAAAAGCGTAAAGGCCTGAATCTAGGATTCCTATAGTGCTAGCCAACCAACAGTTGAGATCTGCTAGACAGGAAGCAATGAATAGGAATAGAACCAGCATGTACAAATAACATTGTCTTGACCATCCAAAACCTTGCAACATCACGAGATCTAGAAGAGATGTTCTTGTTCAAGATAAGAAGCAAAGATTTCAAACCAATGGTACTCAACATAAATCCAAACAATATAAGAACCTAACCAAAGAGAATGATAGGGTTTAATAAGACTCCCTAAACCAAAATATAGGGTTTTTGTAGTGTTTTGATATACTCCCAGAACCATCATAGGGATTTGGGAGGCTCCCTAAACCTTAGAACTAGGTTTTGAAAGGCTCCAAAAATAATGTATAAATGGATTAGGCACTCGATAGAGTACCATAGGGCTTTTGGAAGGCTCGACCAACCTAAATAGGTTACATAAGAGAATGCATCCGATTTTTTATTATAAGTACTTTATGAAATAATATTTAAAAGTATAACTAAAATAAATACATAAAAATAGATTTTTTTAAATTTTCCTCAAAACACTATCTTTTGTTTAAAAGTAAACAATTATTATTTTTGGTTACATAAGAGATTTAGTCACAACCATTTTAGTTTTAGTAACTGACAAGCACATGGTTAAAACCATAGGGGCTACTCCCACCAAAGTTATTTCACCTTATTATTGTTTATCTGATGTGAAGGAGACCATCGATCATTTGGGATTTGTACTATAATCATCAATTTGGCTCACACTCAGATAATTAAGAACATACTGCTACCTTTTCTAATAGGCTGCCCCTAAGTTTTGAACCTAGGTACCTTCTTGGTAAGTGCCTTTCTAGACAAGCACTTACCAATCCACCTAACCATCGGGATGAAAAGTAAACAATTATAACGTTTACAACTTTTAGTACACCAACTTTTGCAATATTTTATTTTGTGGATACTTTTTAAATAAATAATTTTCCAACATTATTATTTTTTAACTTATAATAAATAAAATAAGATTGTCATTTTCTTATCATTCGATCGAAAGTGAAGTAAGATAATATTAACAAATATAAATTAAAAAAATTATAAATAATTTATAATTACATATATCTTTTTATTTTATATGTAAAGGATAATTTTACTTTACTTAATATATAAACATGCTATTATTATTAACACTCATATGAACCATGCCAAGATTATTGACTTGACTATCTTCAACAATGATAATTATAAGGGTTGCTATATAAATTTATGTATAATGTTAATTAAAAAATTATAATACATCCAATAAGAATGTAAGTTTTTCATTATAATTTCCTATTAGTTTTGTCAATATAAATATTCTTGTAAAAAATTCAAATGAAAAAAATAAATAAAATCAACAATTAACCTCTAAAAATAATTTGATAACACTATAAGAAATTTCATAATCTTTATATAAAAATAAGCAATGTTCTTTTACATAATAATTTACTCTTATAGGTAACCTAAAAATTTATATATAAAAAAAGGGAGAACAATTGTAATAAGATAGTTATATCTCACTATAAATCAAATTATCAAAGTTAAATAGAACATATTATTATATTTTCCCTTGTATCATTCATATTTATAATTTATTAAATATTTGCACATATCATTATCATTTAAACCATATTAAATATTTTTACTTTATTGAAATATGTTTCTATTTGTGTATGAGATGTGATCTTATTTATTTAGTTTTTATAGTTAATGGGTTTTTTTTACAAATTATTATATATACAATTTTCATTTTTTTATTAGATATAGAAATGGTTTTGAAAATGCCCCCAAACATTATACATTAGGAGAATTCCTACAATACATGGCCAAAAACTAACTTCATAAAGACAAGAACAACCACAAAACACAAATGCTAGACACCCAACACCATCTTTAAAAAGGAACATGAGAGACAAAACAATACAACCAAGAATTGGCTGAAACACAAACCTTGACATAAGCTAGGAGCACCATCAAATGGGTACTATAGAAGTCACATTATATGACCTCACACCCCATGGGATCCATCACCCCTATCAAAAGTTAAACCATGGTACCAAAAGAGCATAGCCTTTATATCCTCTGCACAAGAAAGACCAACATTAAGTGTACACAAGATAGAAAACTAGTAATCTTACAAGCTCTTCCCACCGAAACGGTAGACACCAAAACAACACCAATCCGATTATGTGACAACAAGCGCTGATCGCATTGACACAAACAGCCCCTAGGGCAGCCCCCAGAGGTTAAACAGTGGTCCTAACCACTCCCAAAAGTAGTTTTTGAGGTCAAAGGTCAATTTGGCACCTTTTTGGCACCTTTTTCTCTACTCGTCCCACCCAGGGATGAATTCAGACTGGTATTCATCCCACCCAGGGACGATTAAGCAATCGCTCCAGGGTGGGGCGAATAGCAGGTTTGACTGGCAAAAAAAGTCAAACCTCGGCAACTCCGCCAGTTAACTGAGGCTTCAGGCCATGCAATTGTGAGGAATAGCTTTTATTCAAGAAGAGAGACTTCAGTGATGAGTGTCTTTATTTTAGAAACCTCATGCAAGAAGATTTTTAATCAGGGAGTTAGCTTTTCTCTGAAAATAGGACGAGTTAACTCAAGTGGCGCCCTCGCATGCGCAATTCAAACAAGGAGACCCTAAGGTCTATAAATTGGGGAGTTTTCCCACCCAAAATATATAGAGAGAAGGAGCATTTGAGCAATGAAGTGCTGCCAATTTACATACCTACTTGCGATTTGTGCTTTTACATCCTTAATCTCTCATTCGAAAGGGAGGTTATTGGGTGACTATTGGAAGCACAAATCCGGACCCAAAACCCAATTTTTGGCCACAAATATCCACAAAATTTGTTGAAAACACCCCATAACCAGTTTTGGACCCATCCCAAGTGGATTGGTGCCGAAACAGTGCCTCAAACGGTGGGCGTCCTGCCCTCGGGCGCTCCCCAAACTATCATAGTGCTAATCGCCCCACCCCGGGATGATTAGAAATATGTGATATATTTCTTTGTTTTTTCTTTTGCATTTTATTCTAGATAGGTTAAATAGGTTACAGTTCAAATTTCATTTCATTCGGATCATTTTTGACCAGGTTATTGCTATTTCCTGCTTTCACTAACTTGCAGATGCCATCTTCAAAATATGGGTTCTAGAGGCAAAATTGGAGAAATATGAGCATCTGGGTCTTCCCAAAACACCCCCAATTAGCTAACCCCAAGTTTTCAGGTCTTTTGGAGCTTCCTAGGTAGGACATTGAAGAGGGTGCTTTCTGGTCCCAATTCTCAAGGCCTATTCGTCCCACCCTGGAGCGAGTACAGATCTGTGAGGAATTTTTAGACTTGTTCTTTTTGCAATGGTCTTCTGATGATATTTTTATGCTTCTGTCAAATTTTCAGGTCAATCAGAGGTCATTTGATAGTCGTTTTATTATTTTCATGCATTCACTGACAATAGGCCTTGGGAAATACATGTTTCATTCTGTCCGCAGGTATTACTAATATTTTTTGTTTCTTTGAACGCAGGTTTCCAATAGTAGAGGAGCAGGAAAGAGCAAAGAATCACATACACAAGCGGTGGTGACATTTTGGTCCGCCCATCTTACATGTGGGCACGCGGAAGAAGGATTGTTATCCATGGATCTTGTGACAAGAAACACATTTGACGCTCCTATCCCCTAAAAAGGAAGGAGACGTATTGTAACACAATTTGTAAAGCGTATCAATAAAGATATTACCATATTTCATATTGCTTTTATCTTGTGTCAATTTGCATATGTTCTTTCTTGTTCTTTTCTTGTGGCATATTCCTTTTTGTTTCCGTATCCTCGTGCTTTCAGTGGCGATCACGGTGGGACCTGTGTCCCTTGATTTTTAAGATTAAAATTCTGATTAAAGTTGCTTGTTTTGTTGCTTACAGGTACCAAGTTTTCAAACGCTAGACTATTTCAGGCAAAAATTCGGAGACATTCGATTTAGGCAGAGAAGAGGTAGGGGTTTTAAACACCCTTTGTCAATTTTCTGTTTTCTATTTTTTATTCTCTGATTTTTGCTTGCATAGGAGAGTTTAGAGGCTTGCTTGTTTCAATTTTGCAACTTAAAAAGAACCCCACACACCACGTGGTATTTTAAACACAAGGAGTTGGTCGTAAAACCCCAACCCTTGAGCAAGACCAAAGGTGGATTTCATCATCACTTTGGCTTGAGATATTGCATACATTACCCCGATCGTGATTGTTGCTAGACGTAAATCCTGATGAAAGCTGACCAAGTGTAGCTTGGGGTGATTCCCAACGCATGAGGATAAGTCTTCTATGGTAGGTGTCATAAACAGAGTGATTCCCCTTCCGTACCGCCTATGTTCCACGTATCATCTGCTCTCACGTACCTATAGTCTCCCTCACGTAAGGGCGGGTATATAGAGAGGTTGGTATATCGGTCCGACAATGGTATATTGAAGGGGCGACCATTTTGGGAGTCATAAGAGCCTTCATAATTGCATTTAAATGGTTTTCACAAAAAGCTTTCAAAAACAAACAACAAAACACACTAAACCAGATTTAGGGCACACTTTTAATCTTTAAAAGAGATAATCATTGCTTGTGTGTGTATGCTATTTTCTGTTTAGTGTATCAAAAAAATCATAAAAAGAAAAATCCAAAAATAGAATCTACGCATTTTTAGGTAATCATCACCATGGTGTACACCCGTAGCCAAGCCCAATCACGGGCAGAAGCTGCAGAGAGTGCACCAAGGGGGACAAGTCGCCTCCGATATAGTCCTGAGGACTTGGTCATCCCGCCTTGGTGGCAGGATACACAAGTTAGTCCACACCATGCAGTTACAGAACATGACTCTAGAGGCACCTCCTTGAGGGGCACTCCAACTCATGCCATCACTAGACAAGACTATAGAGGCACCCCCTTGAGGGGCACACCCACTCAACATAGAGGCACCTCCTTAAGGGGTACCCCCACTCAGCATAGGTCCTTTCAAGAAGACAACCTACATGTAGATCTCAACATAGACACTAGACCTCCCGTAGAAGTTCATTATGGGTGGCCTAGTGATGAAGCGTTGTGTACTACTCTAGAGCAACAAAGGGTCCAGAAGGAGAGGCCACCAGATTTTGTTATCCCTCTTCTACCCCGCATTGCTGTTAGAAACACTAGACCATTTCCAGAGTATCAGGCTTTCCAGACAGGGCAAGACAATTCTACTCATACCTTTTATGCATATGAAAGAGTGGATGAGGGAGAGTACCACGTTCCTCAAGAGCAGTACACAACATGGGAGCGATGTACCTCCATGCTTGCATTGTATTAGGATCGCTCATTAAGGCCAGAACCTCAAGTCAATGCCGCTAACCTCGATAGAGGGAAGCAGCCCATAGGGGTCTCAGAGCACCATGATCGAGAAAGACATGTAGGGGAGGCATCTAGGCTTCCTAAACAAGAGACGAGGAAACAAATTGACTTGGAATTTGCCAAACAAGTCGCCCGCCAAGCGCAAATCATGTAGCTTAGGCAAGACCAACAACAATTAGAACATTTGTGTCGCCTTAACAAAGAGCGCATTCAACGTCAGACAACTGAATTGCTTCATAACAATGTGCCTGAGAAGGCTCCTAATCCCTCGTGCACATAAAGTAGAAGTGTATGAGAGGCATAACCCCTTAGTGCGAGATAGGTCCACGTGACTTCATCAAGCACTGCCTCTAAGACCTCCTAGACTTGAGCGGGAGGCCACTCCCAGAAACCATGATGGGCACCCTCCGCGGGCACCCATCAATGTTTATAGGCCTAGGCCAGACACTCCTCAAGAAGCTTATGAGGATTATGAACAAGAAGAAGAGCGGGCTGAAATGCCCTATCAAGGCAGAAGGGGTGCTACCCAGATTATCCCTCCAAAGGCCTCAAGTTCCCCACAACCCACAACGGGAGCAAACCAAGGAGGAGGAGATCAAGTCCTCCGATGCATACAAAGTGTTGTTAGAACGCTTAGAGACTATGGAGCTCAAGACTTCTGGGCCCCAAAAGCCTACTTTACGCCAACTCCGTAGTCATCCTATGCATCCGTCAGTGCCGGCACCTCCATACCCCGAACATTTTAAGCTGCCCCAGTTGGCACTCTTTAGAGGGGAGGAAGATGCCCAAGAGCATGTGACTCGATTCCTGAGCCAATGCTTTGGCATTCAGGACAATGATGCTTTGCTATTAAGAACATTTATAACCACATTCGTAGGCCCTACCTCGGATTGGTTTACTCAATTACCGAAGCATAGCATCTGCAACTTGGATCAGCTAGTGGACGCGTTCCTAGAACGTTTCACCTTCAACACAAAGAAAAAGGCATCACTAAGCGATCTAGCTAGCCTCAAGCAGTATGAGGAGGAATCTATGGTGGCATATGGGAACCGGTGGAGGACGTTGCTTTCAAAGCTACCCTATCTCCCTCCTATGTCCGACCTAACTCAAATGTTCGCAAAGAGCTATTTGCGATCGATCTCTATGCTATTGCAGCTACAGCAATATGCCACTTTAGAAGAAGCACTGGCGCAAGCTAGAATCATCGAAGAGATCAAGATACAGGATGGCAAAATTGCCAAGCCTAAGAAAAAAGAATGGAATAAGAGCACTAAAATAGGGACTACGCAACAGAAACCCATCACGGTCAATCAAGTTGCTATCAACGCCCCTAAGCCTGCCCAAGCAACACAGCCTCAGAAGGCTAACTATCAGGCGGTGCCTCCAAACAATTATGATAGAGAAAACCAAAAGCAGGAACAAAATCAGTAGCGTCACCCTAGGCGGCAATTTACACCATACATAGAGTCCAGGGACTCCTTGTTTGACCGTTTGTCAGCGGCAAACTTGATTAATCTACCAGAGATTCAAATGATAGATCCTAACGTGCCAAAGCCTAAAGGGTACAGGGAGGACTTGTACTGTAGGTTCCATAGACGAAAGGGACATGACCTTAACGCCTATTGGAAGTTCAAAGGTTTGGTGCAAGACCTCATTGACAATAATACATTGGTAGTGGATAACCCTATAGCGCCCAACAACCAACAAATGGGCGTTTTCAGAGATCCTTTGCCCGCACATGATGCACAAGCAAAACCTCTTCACGTCAATGAGGTGCAACAAAATTGCCCCATGGAGGGGTATGTGGGGATGATAAGCATAGTGACAAGGAACAAGAGATACCCAGGAGCTGCCCCTGCGGTAGCCACAAGAGAAGTTCCATCAATGTCACAACCTCAACCGAACCCTACACAGCTTCCCCCGCCTAGACCAGTGGCCACGATTCGAACTAGACTTACTCAAAGTCTAAGGACCACGTCGGCTAGGCTCTCCATATATGAGCTTATTCAACAATCAGCGCCCCATCGGGAGGCTCTCATGGAGATATTAAAGGCAATTGAGCTGCATCCCCATGAAGCAAATTCTTTCAACAACTTCGTGGGCCATGTGAAACAATGTACGAAACCAGTCATCACCTTTAGAGAAGATGAATTAAAATCGGTGGCTGGTGATGTGGCGGATCCACCCCTGCACGTTATTGCGTGGGTCAACGGGATTTCGTATAAGCGGGTGTTGGTAGACACTGGTTCGTCCAGTAACATTATTACAACCACCGCATTAAAACATTTGAAGTTGCCGGCCTCTCACATCGTACCTTCCACTTATACTCTTCGAGCATTCAATGATGCGATATGCTCGACAGTTGGCACAATTGTCCTACCCATACAAGTGGGACAAAAGACCATTCATACATTGTGCCACATTTTAGAAGGTGAGATGGCTTACAATATCTTGTTGGGGCGACCTTGGATCCGGGACATGAAGTGTGTCCCTTCAATTGCTCATCAATGCTTAAAGTATACATTTGAAGGACAAGTGCATGTGGTCCCTGCAGACTTAGAGCCTTTCAAATACTGCAATTCAGTGCAACTAATGCCGCAGTCGACCCTTCCTTCAACGCATGTGGATTTTTAGTTAAATCCATCTAAAAGGGGTCCGATTACGCAAGAATCTCCATTACCAAGGCAATCAAATTCCCAGGCGGGTCCATCTTCTTCATCTGGTCCTCCCACAATGATGCCACCTACGGTGGCCACACCAAAGGACAAAGGAAAGAAGCCCCTGGAAGAGGAACCACCCTTAGTCTCCAACATCTCGACAGAAGAGAAGCCTAGTAGAATGGAAGTCGAGACGCCTAGTTCACCCCACATGGAGTGGACTCAGGGAGAACTTCCATTCGCTCCCCCTCAAATGCCAACAATCACAGTTGAGATGGCCAACACAGGATTGGGGGAGTATCTAGTGCAAAACATTATAGCAACGCCTACACTTGAGTCCATGCAAGACATGGGGAGACCTCGACTCCCCATAGGCTCTATGGTTCCTTTAGGCTACCCACCTAATCAGACAAACTTTATTTATGGGGGCCTGGATAATGGCGTTGAACCTTCCCTACAAGAAGAGGAAGATGAAGAGCCCTTTGTTGAGGATGTCAATTATCTGTCTAACCCAGACTTCGCATTAAGATATCTTAGCCAATGTAATTGGCATGGATATGGGTTGGGTAGGTATGAACAAGGAGTGCGTGTTTTGTGCCAACCAAGATACCAAATGCCTTATGACAAGTCAGGAGTAGGGTTTAATCACCCCTTGCCCCTCGACATCTTGGTCGAAAACATGCAAGGCCTAGGGATAGGCAACAAGGATGGGTTGGCATCAGATCCATATGCCAATCCAAATACAACTTATACATTGGGGGATTATTTCCCATTACAAACAAACAACCTTGTTGACCTCAACAACCCTTTCCCTTCGGTCGCAACGGGAGACAATTCAAGGACTCACCTCCACGAAGGGTATGAAAAAGACCAAGAAGGGTCTTCGGATGATGAGTTGGAGTACGAGGTAGCACCTTGGGATCCTCTTGAGTCAGGAAACAATCATTCCCACATGCATCCCATGGATAATTATCAAGAAAGCTTCCTGACCATGTTCCCATTGGATGGTCCAATTGAGCAGAGGCCACCTCAAGAAAATCAGGTCCCCCCGTAGAGAGCGGAACAACCTCGATGGGACCATATTAATTTGCTCGAACAAGATGAGCCCCATCTGTCGCAAACCGTTGTTGCAGCAAACGAAGGCCTTTGGATCTCTGACAGTGATTACGAAGATGAAACCGAGATGGCCTATCTCAACCACATGCGACAAATGCAACAACAGTATCCCTTGGACATAGATGACATGTTTGAACACTTACACATAGGTCCAAGACATAGGTGGCACCTCAACCCGGCATAGTTATAGCAATTACTGCACCCGCCACTCCAGGTACACAGAGAGCATCTTCCGCCTGGAGACCCTATCAAACCATCAGTGCCTAGGGCAGACCCTGTCTGCATGTCCATGCATAGGGCTGATCCATTTGTACCAGTGCCTACAGAGCCAGATCCAAAGCATCAAGAACATCCAGAATGTCAGAGTTATCACACCTACGGTAATGGAGGTTACAATCATTTCATCAACATGATCTCCATTGACTTGACCACCCCCATCCATGATCCAACCGACCCAACACGGTCATTGCATCTAGACATAGAGGCTATAGATTGGGATCACGCTGACACACCACCATCCCCATCAGAGTACTGGCCTTGCGGTGGGATGTTTCATTTCACTCCAGGACAGACTCAGGATGTCTTCCATGCTGAAGAGGAACCTGACGTTCCTAACGATGATCTTAATTCAGCAAACGATATCCATCTGATCCCAACTCCACACCAGTTGGAGGATGGATCCCACATGTCGATCGAGGCAATGACTGACGTAGACATCGGCTCAGATCCAATGAATCCATAGATTCTCAAGTTGGGGGTACTTCTATCCCCCGAAGAGCAAGCCGACTACATTAACCAAAAAGCTCCAAGGATTCCCGCAATCGCTTGGTCAACCCCAAAATGCCCCAAAGGGGTCCATAAACCCTTTGGTCAACCCAAAAGCTCCAAGGATTTCCATAATCTCTTGGTCAACCTAAAAAGCTCCAATTTGTAATCTCTTGGTCAACCAAAACTCCAATACCGGCACCAAACCCCAATCAACCGGTCAACCAAAACTCCAATTCAATCTCTTGGTCAACCTAAAAGCTCCAAGGATTTCCATAATCTCTTGGTCAACCTAAAAAGCTCCAAGGATTTTCGTAATCTCTTGGTCAACCTAAAAAGCTCCAAGGATTTTCGTAATCTCTTGGTCAACCTAAAAAGCTCCAAGGATTTTTGTAATCTCTTGGTCAACCCAAAAGCTCCAAGGATTTCCATAATCGCTTGGTCAACCCCAAAATGCCCCAAAGGTATCTATAAACCCTTTGGTCAAACCAAAAGCTCCAAGGATTCCCATAATCGCTTGGTCAAACCCACAAATGCCCCAAAGGTATCCATAAACCCTTTGGTCAAACCAAAAGCTCCAAGGGTTACCATAACCGCTTGGTCAAAATAAATATTCAAAAATAAACAAAAACAATAAAATCATCAAAAATAAAAATTTTGCATCTCCATTCCATGCATATTCATAAAACATCAAAAATACAAAAATATAGGTTGCATTAGGCATCACATTCATACATTGCATATTTGTTGGTTATACAAGTCAAAAGCACCATAGACTGTCATTACTTGGCAATTCCATCATTTTTCACATCAAATCAATTTTATCAATGCATACATCCCGCATCACACCATCCCCATTTTTAGCAAAGTCAGTTGTCTCCTAATGTATTTAGGGTTTTCGTCATTCAGCTGTCTTTAACTTTCTAGCCAAAAATTGTACAAAGTCAAACAGATTTTACACAGGAAAATTTTACTTGGGTCACGCCTCGTTATGTAATATCCCTACACAAATTTAAACACATAAAATAATTCCTAAGTTGTGTGAACGCAAGAGAAACCTACAAAGCAGTCTAGGGTACCATAGGTGAAAGATTAGCCTGTTCATCCCCCTGTGCGAATGGTTCAAGAATGCTGAGAATTGACAAAAGGACAAGCTCTTCCCCATCCATTCCTCCTAATCAACAGTGGTTTTCATCACTACCAAAATTCCAATCACCATTGGTCCCTAAGGTTGTAAGGATTCGTACTACACGTCCCTGCCAAGGATGGGTAGTCATCCCCAAGGCCTAAAAGGATCAATGACCATTCAAAAACAACATTCCCACAAGCCATCATCAACATCTCCAATCACCTTTGGTCTCTAAAGTCGTAAGGATTCGTACTACACGTCCCTGAAAAGGATGGGTAGTCATCCCCAAGGCCTAAAAGATCAATACCCTTACTTCATAATCTCCATACACCCCTTTGGTTCCCAAAGTCGTAAGGATTCGTACTACACGTCCCTACCAAGGATGGGTAGTCATCCCCAAGGCCTAAAAGGATCAATGCCATTCACAAGCTCAAAATTACAAAGCTCAAAATACAAAATCAAATAACAGTGGTTATCACCACTATTCAAAATCCTTGCTCAAAAAGAAAAACAAAGAAGAACAAAATAAACAGTGATTTTCATCACTTTGTATACGAGCAAATATCCTAAACCATTGAGCCAATAAAAAGCCTGAACTTGAATCCCTGGAATTCTCAGTATTCAAAAACCATCTAGGTGATCCTCATTACAGGTTTGGTGGACAACCTACCTAGCAATGGTGGTATCCTACCCGCATGACGATATGTCTATCACATTAGCTTTGCGTGTGAGCAGACCAATGTTTGCATGTGGATGAGCTAGCTTATGGTACCTTAGATTGTCCCATGGATTAATCTTGCTAAATACAACAATGGAGTTAGTGGAGCTAGTTAGGTGATCCTCAGTATAGGTTTGGTTGATAGCCTATCTGGCACTGGTGGTATCCTGACAAATACCACATAAACGAACTCAATTGCACACACAGGGATGTGAAATAACTTGGTTAACCTCCAAGTCGGATTTATACCTTGTTCAAAAGTCTTGCGAGATAAATGTACAGTCTTGGCTAGTTAGTTAAAATATCTGAATCTCAGAAAATCTTAACTACATTTTAAAAACAACTGGTCCATTTCATTCCATACATCACCATCAAAAAAAAAAATGCAAAATACAAAAACACAGTTGTCACATGCAACGTCATTCCACAAAGTCATCCCATAAGTACAGCAAGCCAGTCAATCTTGTACAATCTATGGTGCCATCGACAAGTTATCAACAAATCATTTCATTCATTCCATATGCATACATCATATAATTAGAAACATCGCAATCATAATCCCACATGCATACATCATCATAAACAAACATTTCAAAAAATAGCAAACAAATGCACAAAAAAAAGAGCAATAAAATTGTCCAATGAGAGTGCTTTTGCACTTGACATTTCGGGCATGCAAAATAGATGTCGGGGTCACAAATCCTCACTATCCTACTCCCTAAGAAGGCTACCATAGCCGGACCGCTCCACGGGAAGACGGATTTTTGAGAATTTCATCCCCAAATGGCGTCACCAAAAAGGGTCAAAACCCAACCAAAAATAGCAATAACATTGCCGAACGAAGGCGCATTTGCACTTGACATTCTTGGCATCCAAAATAGACATTGGGGTCACAAATTGTCACTATCCTACTCCCTAAGAAGGCTACCATAGCCGGACCGCTCCACGGGAGAATGGATTTTTGTCAATTTCAGCTCCAAATGGCATCACAAAAAGGGTTTAAACCCACCAAAAATAGGTCAAAATGTTCGAAAACTGCTTTCGCATTCAATGGTAAACAACTGAAGGCACCCTTACCTAAGTCATCTTGGGTCAAGCGACTCGTCGCTTTTCTCATGTCGGTCATTCCCTCATCGATTCGTCGCTTGAGGGGGTAGTCACACTTAGTCGCCAATCAACAACAACAATACCCAATCATGGAAATGACACGCATTCAAAGGATCATTGACAAAGACAATCACGCCCCTGCTTGGGGCAGCAAACAAGCAATAATCACAAGCTGATCAAACACTTGGCATTCATGAATCATGAACTCAAGGTTCCCATAGACAAAAGGTTGCGCCCTTTGCCTATTCATGATTGATCAATGTCCAAGTTCAAGTAACACCTCACTGAACAAGGTTAACACTTGAATTAAGTTCCTTAGCTCGTCAGAAGCAAGGATTCAAGAATGCGTGCCCTTTCCATACTTGGGGCATCAAGAGTTGGTTAGGTTATTGAGAAACCCTAATCATTAGTGCTTTGGTTATCTATTTTTGCTCGATGTTGCGCCTTGCACAGCGCTTCCCAAAAAGGGGCATCTGTAGACACCAAAACAACACCAATCCGATTATGTGACAACAAGCGCTGATCGCATTGACACAAACAGCCCCTAGGGCAGCCCCCAGAGGTTAAACAGTGGTCCTAACCACTCCCAAAAGTAGTTTTGAAGGTCAGAGGTCAATTTGGCACATTTTTGGCACCTTTTTCTCTACTCGTCCCACCCAGGGACGAATTCAGACTGGTATTCGTCCCACCCAGGGACGATTAAGCAATCGCTCCAGGGTGGGGCGAATAGAAGGTTTGACTGGAAAAAAGTCAAACCTCGGCAACTCCACCAGTTAACTGAGGCTTCAGGCCATGCAATTGCGAGGAATAGCTTTTATTCAAGAAGAGAGACTTCAATGATGAGTGTCTTTATTTTAGAAACCTCATGCAAGAAGATTTTTAATCAGGGAGTTAGCTTTTCTCTGAAAATAGGACAGTTAACTCAAGTGGCGCCCTCGCATGCGCAATTCAAACAAGGAGACCCTAAGGTCTATAAATTGGGGAGTTTTCCCACCCAAAATAGATACAGAGAAGGAGCATTTGAGCAACGAAGTGCTGCCAATTTACATACCTACTTGCGATTTGTGCTTTTACATCCTTAATCTCTCATTCGAAAGGGAGGTTATTGGGTGACTATTGGAAGCACGAATCCGGACCCAAAACCCAATTTTTGGCCACAACTATCCACCAAATTTGTCGACAACACCCCATAACCAGTTTTGGACCCATCCCAAGTGGATTGGTGCCGAAAAAGTGCCTCAAACGGTGGGCGTCCTGCCCCCGGGCGCTCCCCAAACTATCACAGTGCTATTCGCCCCACCCCGGGATGATTAGAAATATGTGATATATTTCTTTGTTTTTTCTTTTGCATTTGATTCTAGATAGGTTAAATAGGTTACAGTTCAAATTTCATTTCATTCTGATCATTTTTGACCAGGTTATTGCTATTTCCCGCTTTCACTAACTTGCAGATGCCATCTTCAAAATATGGGTTCTAGAGGCAAAATTGGAGAAATATGAGCATCTGGGTCTTCCCAAAATACCCCCAATTAGCTAACCCCAAGTTTTCAGGTCATTTTGGAGCTTCCTAAGTAGGACATTGAAGAGGGTGCTTTCAGGTTATTGCGTCAATTCTCCCGTCTCTATTCGTCCCACCCTGGAGCGAGTACAGATCTGTGAGGAATTTTTAGACTGTTCTTTTTGCAATGGTCTTCTGATGATATTTTTATGCTTCTGTCAAATTTTCAGGTCAATCAGAGGTCATTTGATAGTCGTTTTATTATTTTCATGCATTCACTGACAATAGGCTTTGGGAAATACATGCTTTCATTCTGTCTGCAGGTGCTACTAATATTTTTTGTTTCTTTGAACGCAGGTTTCCAACAGAAGAGGAGCAGGAAAGAGCAAATAATCACATACAAAAGCGGTGGCGACGTTTTGGTCCGCCCATCTTACATGTGGGCACGCGGAAGAAGGATTGTTATCCATGGATCTTGTGACAAGAAACACATTTGACTCTCCTATCCCCTAAAAAGGAAGGAGACGTATTGTAACACAATTTGAAAAGTGTATCAATAAAGATATTACCATATTTCATATTGCTTTTATCTTGTGTCAATTTGCATATGTTCTTTCTTGTTCTTTTCTTGTGTCATAGCCTTTAAATCCTCTGCACAAGAAAG